>CM046871.1:36730620-36927676 GCA_025617745.1 Heliocidaris erythrogramma | reverse complement strand
GCTGATTGTTACGTAAGCCCCGCAGAGCAAGGCGTACGTTCCCAGTGATTTCCTAGTCTCTTATTGTCGTTCGCCCGTATTTGACGCAAGTGTTGTGCTGAAAAGGAACCGGGTAGAGAGAAGATAAAAAAGGAGAAATAGATAAGGAAAAAGGGAAGACAGAAGAAAAACAAAGAAATACATATAAGTGAAAAAGGAAGACAGAGAGAAGAAAGGAGTTTAGTAGCGCGCCGTATACTAAGTGAATATATTTTACAACTGAGTGATATCTTAGATAAATTAATCCTTCTTCGCATTAACACTAGCACTGGTGCAGTGTGCGGCGACACTGACCAGAGCAGCTGAAAGGCCCCGCATTTAGCGCCGTAGTAGCGTTTGCGCCGTAGAGGCAAGATGCAATGTTTGGATTTTATTCACCAGCATTTTCGGCATCGAATGGTTGGTGATTCCGTAACAACCATGGTATTTCCTGAGTAGTATTAAAACTGTCAAACCCCTCCCCGACTGCAGTACCAATGTTGCCAGAGTTAGCAGAGTTCTGCTTTTTAGCAGAATTTTGACCGCTTTAGCATTTAGCAGAATTCGACCTATTCTAGCAGAATGTGAGCAGAATTCTGGTATTTTATTATTTTTTATTTTTTGCTTTTTTTTTTCTTTTGAATAAAAATACATCCCAAAAATGCCGATAACTTTTTTTTTTGCTTGTCAGAGACTTTTTGAGTAAAAAGTCCCCCCAGAAATGCTGATAACCTTTTTTTTTGCTTGTCAGAGGATTTTGGAGT
Organism: Heliocidaris erythrogramma; assembly: GCA_025617745.1. Classification (NCBI taxonomy): domain Eukaryota; kingdom Metazoa; phylum Echinodermata; class Echinoidea; order Camarodonta; family Echinometridae; genus Heliocidaris; species Heliocidaris erythrogramma. Next base: position 36,926,894 of record CM046871.1, on the reverse strand, counting down.
ATTTTTGAGTAAAAAGTTTAGCAGAAATTTAGTAGAATTTTCACAGCTCCCTAGCAGAATAGTATTTTTTTCGCTGGCAACACTATGCGTATAGTACGCATAGTGAGGACCATATCGATATGGCGGATGGAAGATGCCGTACTCCACTTGTTATCCGCCGAGTTGGTCCGTTGGACTTAATAGGGAGTTTTTGAATGTGTCAACGTGAACGCCGTCCTAGATACTCCCAGCTACAATGGACTGCTTTGTGTTAACTGCATACAAAGTAAGTGAAGTGAGGCCGGTTCACGTTTTACAGAAGACAGAAGACCATGTTGGACGCGTTCTCGATCGGCTTAGTCCGAAAGGGTGGGTAGCAACCATTCGTCCAAAGCCCCCCCTGGTTTGGCCGAAAGGGTGCGTTGGTAGCGTCGGGTCGCGTCGCGTTGACTGGAACGCCACCATTCGTCCAAAGCACCCTTTCGGCAAAACCGGGGGTGCGTTGACTTTTTTTTCCTTCTAAATACAGTGTATTATTATTATTATTATTACCGGTATTATCATAATTATCAGCGGTTCCAGGATTTTGTAAAGGGGGGGGGGGGGGGGCACAGAAATGCAGGTCTGTCAGGGACGGATCCAGGATTTTGTGAAAAGGGGGGGGGGGCACAGAAATGCAGATCTGTCAGGGGTGGATCCAGGATTATGTAAAAGGGGGCGCACAGATATGCAGGCCTGTCAACTTTGGAGGAAGATCTGTATTTAAATTGCTCAGCAGTGGGGGGGGGGGGGGGGGGGGTGACGAGAATTTTTTTTTGCAAGCCCTCCAAAAGTCCAATTTTCCTCCCATAATTCTCTGACAAGCAACAACCAAAAAAAAGGTTATCAGTTCTAAAAGGGGGGGGGGGGGAAGGCATATATACTTTTCTTTCAAATGGAGGGGGCACGGCCGGGATCCGTAAATCTGCCAATGTCACGAATATTTCCATGCCCCCCCCCCCCCTTCTACAAACTCTGTTGGAAAAAGTAAAATTTTCCTCCCATAATTCTCTAATAAATAAATAAGCAACAACCAAAAAAAGGTTATCAGTTCTAAAAGGGGGGGGGCTTTGGACGAAGGGTTGCGTTCGCGTCAATGCGACGCGACGCTACCCACCCTTTCGGACTAGCCCGATCGATCTGACTATAGTGGACGAGGGCCAGTGGACGGGTGCACAAAGCGCGGTATGCAGTTAACACAAAGCAGTGCCTTATAGTTGGGAGGGGGAGCCAGGGGGAACGTTCACGTTCACACATTCGAAAACTCCCTAATAGCGGATTTGGTCTGTACGCCGGACGATACCCGTGGATGAGCAGAAGCGGCTGCCACGCTGGCCATGCTGCATGTATATCGCAAGTCATTTTGCCGGTTCGTTATGTAACGCGTTTACTGCATGTTGACGCAACTGATGCAATGAGCTGAGTCGAGCGCAGACAAATTGTTTCAGTCCCACATTTATTTGTTTATTGAGCTTCGTATAAAATTGAAAAAGGACAAAGAGTGACAAAGATCTGCAGATTGAACATCGAATATGGCACTTCCCGACCACAGAGTGATTTCAATCCAGAGTCATGTTGTCTCGGGATACGTTGGGAACAAGTCTGCTATCTTTCCAATGCAGGTATCGTAACGTACGTACCGTACTGCTGTAGCCCGGGACGCTGCCACGAAGTGGCACTGGCAGCGATTCCGTGGCGTGGGGCTCACAATTTACATGGTCAAATGACCATGTATAGTTGTATCGTAGACACATATTTTTAAAATTAAAGACTGCACTTACCTAAAATAGACCTTCCGCAAATCAGCTCTACCTCATAAATATATTATGATGGGGTGACCATATTTCGCGCACATTCAAATTTTTATTAGAAATGTGATATTCGATAGGCTACTTGATTTCTCATATTCTACAATAATTTATTTATAAATAAAGTTTTAAAAACTTTTAAATACCAAACGGACACACACTGACGGAAAGCAAAATTCTGGACTAAAACTTGATTCAACAAGAACATTAGTCGACGAAGAATTTCGGAAATATCGCGATCTCAGAACCCAGTGTCGGATCGCAACACACTGGAAAAAAGAAAAAGGGCATAAAAACCACGAGACCTAAGTTCGCGCACGTAAATTAACATCTAAGTTATCCAACGTAGCGGTCCAGCAAAGGGAAGATAATTGCATCATTTGTAAGACAAAATATCATACAATCATTTGGTATCACGTTTTACCTAGGCCTACAACTTTGATGACATCTTCTATCAAAATGGACCGTTGTCGGTAACTTCATATTTTTCGGAAACTGACGCAAAAAGTAGCAAAATTGCCGATATTTTGTCAATATCTTCATAATTTCTCACCTAAGGCTACATGTAACTTAAAAGAAAATATAGTCAATATGTAATTTTAGCTTCCTCTATCTAATAGCGCTATCAGATTTTCGAAATCTTTTGTAGTTTTTTAGATATTGCCCTGTGCGCGAACTTAGGTCATGCGCGAAATATGGTCACACCACCATATACTCAATAGGCCCAGAGGCAGAGTCGATTAAATGTCACTTTTTTTCACTCAAGTCACAACTCACACCACGAATAGTCCTGACTCATTACTGGTCATTATTGACCACTACGATAATCGATATATTTGATTTTGAATGCAAAAATAGTTGGTAATTTCTGTCGCATGTACTAAAGCCTAAGGTAAAGCAAGGTATGGGGGGGGGGGGGAAATAAGATAAATATTTAAAATACAATTTACTGTGGTAGCAGAAATAATTGCGTTACTAATTTTTCGCGGGTTTCGCGCTATTTTTCGGCGGGCGCGAATTCTAGAACACGCGAAAATGTTAGCACGATTTCTTATGCTTTTTGAATGGATGCTGCATTGCATGCTTCATCTGAATAATACATGTTTGAATCCAATTCACTTTTTTTTTATAGTGTGTGTGTGTAGTTGTGTCTGTACTCCTGTAGCCTGCAGCATGCATTCGAATGATTTGTCAAATAATATTACATTTTCTTCTGAAATCGGATCGCAGACCAATCGTAAGGTGTACGGTGGCCTTAACCCACTCACACAAATGCAAGGTTATTGTAGATAGCCTCGCACTTTGTACCTTTGTAACCGCAATGAATTGTCTCTCCTAGCAAGTGTGTGAAAGGAGCAAGACTGCCGGCCAAAAATAGCCTAAAAATTCACTTGATCAAGATGATAAAGATCCTATCGAAGAATCTGGCATGAAATTAGATATTCTATCATCCTAAAATGTAGAAGGAAGTATTTCTCCAAATTTTGCTGATTATATTGTTTTTTTTTACCTCTTCAACTTAGAGGTCTTGACCACCGCCAAAATTTACACAGCCCCACATAGTGATGGTTCCGTTAGTGGGTCTACAGCTCTAGCAACCGTAGGGCTCAGTGCATTCAAGGAAAATATCCAACCAGGTATCCACTTACCGGTACTGCACCAGGGTTGTGTGTGGCATGTGTAGTTAATATCTTACCAAAGGATGTTAGTGCTGCAGCAGGGATTTGACCTGTACATTGTGGTTCACAGTCCAGAGACTTATCCACTACACTAGTTAGACAACACTTCTACCAGCCGATTTTAGTACCTCTCTGAAATTAGAAGCCCTTTCATTTTGTGTGTGGATCACAACAAAAATAATCATTAAAAAGAAGTAGATCTGGTGTGATAGATAATTACATTCAAGTGAACTTCTGTTTGGTCGAAACAAACCAACTTGAGACTTGTTGGAAGTACTGGCCTGTATTCTTCAAAGTGGTTTAAACGTAGTTTTAGTGTACTGAGTTATGGAGTGACAAGTTTCAACCTTGTAATTGATCTTGTAACTAAATGAAAGTACAAAATCATGTCACCTTGAAATGATTTTTTTTTGCATTTTGTGACTCAGGATTTTTTTTTGCGATAAGTATTATTTGTTACAAAATTACAATAATTTTGTACTGAATCAAGCCAGGTTAACCTAAGATTCAATTAAATTCATCCTTTATTGTCCATAAATCATCAATGGAAATTTGTTTTGTTTACATGCATATTACAAAAATAAGCAGTAACATTAATAGAGATAATGGATAACATAATAACACAATCAAAATATTCACTATACATGTATAGTGTTAACAAATAGAGATGAACAGGAAAATGGAGTATGAGGGCTATAATTTCTCTAACATTTTATGGATATGTGCTTTAGCTATAACCTAAATCGAATAGACTTTGAAAGTCAATTGAAGAGAAGAAGATAAAATCTAATAACTCAGTTATAACTACATGTATATGATTTTAATTATTGTCAGTTTGTGTATTACGTTGATATTTGAGAAGATATTTCAAAGGTTTATCCAGAAAAAATGAAGAGTTGGTAGATTCATAGATACTATGTTACTGCTTACTATTGTTAAATCACTTTTAAGTATAGGAGTATTGTGTCTCAGTGACACAGTTGATGTCAGTGCACTGGTAGCACTAACATCAACGTTTTGCCCATATTTCATCATCTCTTTTACTTATCACTCTCTCTCTCTCGCGCTTGCTTTATCTTTGTCTTTCTCTTCAAGGTGCTAGGATATGAAGTTGATGCCATCAACTCCGTCCAGCTATGCTGCCATACTGGCTACAAACATTTCCAGGGACAGGTGTTAAATGATTCAGATCTGAAGACACTCTTTGAAGGCTTGAAGCTGAATAACATTCATCGTTACTCCCATCTCCTTACAGGTATTCATTGGGAAAGTTTGGGGTGGTATTCTGACCATGATTTTATCTCTTAAGATTTTTTATTTTGTCTTTTTATAAAAGTTGGTATTCTGAGACCACTTTTTATCTCAAATTTTATCTCAAATTTTATCTCAAATTTTATCTCATATTTTATCTCATATTTTATCTCATATTTTATCTCAGTCCGATACCTCTTGTATGCCAAGACAGTTGTACAGATGATACACGCAGCTTTATATGAGTACACCCATCATATTTTGTGGGAAAGATAAATAAAACTTAAAATAGGGTTGGGGCTATTTTCTCTCTATGACACACAGTGAGTGGAATATTTTTGGACTACATGTAGTATGGTGCTAGTCAAGCGATCAAAATAAACAAAAGATACTGAGTACTGACTATAAAATATATCTTAAGCCATTTCATTATTGAATTCTTTGTCAAGATTTTTGCCAACTAATATCACACTTGCAATGATGCTTGTTATGGTGTTCTATTCCTCTGATTAGTACCTCAGTCCCTGCCAAGGAAATCCTAGCAATAGCGTGTTTGTGCTTTGAGGAACGCGTAGTGAAAATTGTAAAAATAACTCATTCGTGCTCTCTTGCCCCAGAGACTGGCAGAGAGCAATTCTCTTGGCCGAGCATGATGAAAGTGAAATCTAACAACATTTCTTATTGGTTATCGCATCATAAATGGGCGTGTCTTAGATGAGATAAAATCTCACTAAAATGGTTCTCAGAATACCGATGTAAAAAGATTTTAAGGGTATTTTGTCTCACTTAAAATCTCAGATTTTACCAGAGAAAAAAATGAATCTCAGAATACACCCCAGGATATCTGGGCACCATTTCATCAAACTTGTTTTCAATAAAAACTGCCTCATTTCTGTGACAAATATGCTTACAGCCAATCATATGCAAGGATTTCAGTAGCTTATATCAATTATCATAACTTATTATATTGATAACAAGTTTTATGAAATAGGGACCAGATTCGTAGCTCCATTTAAACAGTCATTAAAGGGCAATCCAACATTAATAGCTAAATGATTTGAAAGAAAGCAGAAAAATTGGAGAAACAGATTGGTCAAAGTTTGTGCAAACTTGGATAGATATTTGGAAATTTATGAATCTTTAAATTCTTCGTCACTATGCACATGGGAACTTCATATTGGTGAATCAGTAATGTTCTGTGTTGTAGTGGGAGACCCACTCTTGTGTTTATTCCAACACACAATATGTACAATTTCATTTTCAAAGACATGTTACAAGTGAGTCGAGTTTTTTTGTTTTAAAGAATCTGGATACAATTTGCTTCTCATGATGGGAAATTCCATGGGAAGGTGGACATGACACTAAAATTTTAAGTTTATCACATTGCAAAGAATCATTATGGTTTATCCATATGTTGAAATTAAAGAAACAAAAAGAATAACATCAATTGGTTGAACATTTTTTGACATACAGCTACCAACATTGGAGAGATTTTTAGTTGTCCAAACTGCTAAAATTTATGTGCTTAACTTAGTTTGTATTTCTTCAATGCATAAATATTGCTAACACTTAATTATTAATTCAATTTAGACAAACAAACTGGGTCTACTCCAGTCCCTAAGAGGAAATTTCTACACTACCTTCCAAAATGTTTCAGCATCACATAAAAACCCTCTTGAGCCATGTAACACAAGTTACCAAAACAATAATCTGCAAAATTGTGCATCTGTAAAAATACTTAAACAAGATACAGTGCCAACAAACTTGTATGCCATCAATTTTTTTGCCAGGCTTTTTTGAATGGACACAATGTAACACGAGTTACCGATATAGGCTTCCTGCATTTTACCAGTTCATTATTTCTCAACCTTTATATTGTTAATTTATCAATTCAAGGTAGGAAAAGTTTTATCAAGATTGCCTACTATGAGGAGACTTTGCCCAAAGAGGCTCCCATAGAATTGACCATGTCCTTTTTATGCCTCCGCCGTCCGCCCACCGAAGGTGGATGCCGGAGCATTATGTTTTCGGGTTGTCCGTCCGTGCGTCCGTCCGTCCCACTTCTCGTTACCGGGATATCTGAAGAATCATTTGAGGTAGGAACCTCAAACTTGGTACTAGTATGTATCCCCATACAAAGATGAACTGATTAGATTTTGGGGTAAGTAGGTCAAAGGTCAGAGGTCACAGAGGTCAATTTACATGAAATTATATGAAATTACTGGTTTTTAGCACCGTTACCTTGATATCTCAAGAACTGTTTGAGGTAAGAACTTCAAACTTGGTACTAGTATGTATCCCTATACGAAGATGAAGTGATTAGATTTTGGGGTAAGGAGGTCAAAGGTCAGAGGTCACAGAGGTCAATTTACATGAAATTACATGAAATTCTTGGTTTTTAGCACCGTTACCGCGATTTTTGAAGAACTATTTGAGGTAAGAACTTCAAACTTGGTACCAGTATGTATCCCCATAGAAAGAGAAACTGATTAGATTTTGGGGTAGGTAGGTCAAAGTTCAGAGGTCACAGAGGTCAATTTACATGAAATTACATGGAATTACTGGTTTTTAGCCTCGTTACTGCGATATCTCAAGAACCGTTTGAGGTAAGAACTTCAAACTTGGTACTAGTATGTATCCCTATACGAAGATGAACTGATTTGATTTTGGGATAAGGAGGTCACAGAGGTCAATTTACATGAAATTACATGAAATTACTGGTTTTTAGCTTCGTTACTGCGATATCTCAAGAACCGTTTGAGGTAAGAACTTCAAACTTGGTACTAGTGTGTATCCCCATACGAAGATGAACTGATTTGATTTTGGGATAAGGAGGTCACAGAGGTCAATTTACATGAAATTACATGAAATTCTTGGTTTTTAGCACCGTTACCGCGATTTCTGAAGAACTGTTTGAGGTAAGAACTTCAAACTTGGTACCAGTATGTATCCCCATAGAAAGAGGAACTGATTAGATTTTGGGGTAGTTTTACATTGTTATCACCATATCTCAACTAATTTGTATTCATGACTAGGAGGAGATAAGTTGGGTTATAAGGTGTAAGGTCAAATGTCAAAGAGGTCAGTTAACATGTAATTAGAGGCTTTTATTCTGGTTATCACAATATTTCAAGAGCAGTTTGAGCCATCAACTGAATTTAGGCGGAGGCATATAGGACACGCAGTCCCATTCATCTGGTTTTGTAACACGAGTTACCAAAGTTAAACGATTCAAGAATCTCAATTTATGTTTGTCCTTTGTTTTTCTTTTTCTATTTGATTAGATGGTCTATATCTACCCTACCCATGTTGGAAAAAGTAACTTGTAGATCATAACAGTTATAAAGATATGGGCACATTATCCTGTAAATGTACCCATTATTTGTAACGCAAGTTACCGTGGAATTTCCCTCATGACATATTTTGAGTACAGCCCAAGGTAAAAAAGTGCTCAATACAGGATTGGAAAGAAGTGGGAAACTTGGTAAAGTCTTTTGACCAATTTGCCAACTTGAGATTCACATACATTAACTGATCTTTGAAATTTCAAACCACCACTTTCTGATTATTTGACAGATTATGTTCAACTTTCTTCAGATTCTTCTGTTTGTCCCTTTTTCAACATGTCGGGTTGAATTGCCCTTTCAGCCCCCGTTTCTTTCTTTACTTTACTTCTTTACCTGAAAGTTATTGAGAAGTTGTTTGAAAATCTATAAAAAAAAGGTGGTAATGACAAAAAGCTGGGAATTTATTTTACTTTGTCTGAATAACCAATAAATAAAATAAAATAAATAATTGCAGATCCCAGGATAGATGGTACTGGCACTATCTAATAATACCAGGGGGGTGTTTAATAAAGCTGTTCGTAACGTTACATATGACTTCACGAAGGACTGGAATATGAAGTTCCAGATAGGATGCCCAAAGTTTTTCCTGATGTTTTAACAAAGTGTGACTGTATTTCCAATACCCTCAATTAAATTATTGCCAAAAATATACTTTGCATTAAAAATGTTTGTCGTAATAAGAATGATCTGTTTTCAGGTTATGTTGGATCAGAGTCATTCCTATATGAAGTGATACGAGCTGTGAAGGAACTGAAAGAAGCTAATCAAGACATTACATATGTCTGTGATCCAGTACTAGGAGATGCTGGTCACTTCTATGTACCAAAGGAACTTATGCCTATTTACAGAGATGAACTCCTACCTCTAGCAGATATTATCACTCCTAACCAGTTTGAAGCAGAGTGAGTCAAGAAAATAAATTTGGGATATTTCTATAATTATATAGTAATTTCATAATCTTCTATTTATGACACATTTGTAGGGAAAGCATTTGACCTATTTAGATCCCAACTAATGGCATTGAACAGTTTGCTTCTATGATGTACACTCAGATGAATTTTATTCTGAGTCTGAGGTTATAGGACTTAATTCATAATTGAGAGTTTCTAGACTTTTATCTAAAAATATTTACATAATATTGAATGGCCTTGAATGGGATACAAGGATACATCGCACAAGCTTTGAGCATATTTCATGAGGCGGCACGATGAGTGAAATATTTTCACTTTATTTATATACCCTTGTGTCCCATGAAAGAAAAGCCATTCAATATTATTATTAATTGTATGAAACCTAGTTCCTCAGTTTCCACCATTACATGTCCTAATGTTTCAACATAAAACACAGGTAGAAAAATATTATTTTTTCCTTACCCAAACATCTTGCAAATGCTGCGCGCGTACATCCATTGTCTTAACCTTTGCGTATTCATATTTTTACACTTCACGCTCACACCAAACCATGAGATACTGAATATATTGCACGGTCATCCGTGTACTTTACACAAACCATGAGATATGCCAATATGACCCCGTTTACAGTGAGAGTAAGCCCAGGCCGAGGCCGGGCTAAACTTCACTGTAAACGCTCAAAAGGCCAAATGCGGTACCAAATGTGATCCTGGAATATGATGGTACTTATCTTATATTCCTAACTTTTATTTCAGGAATGAGTAATGATCTGAATAAGTAGAGCAAATGCTGGTTGTAAATGTTCTTGAGATACATGTATCTCAATCGATTTGATTATCTCTTGACTTTCCCCATTTTTTGTATGCCTCCGCCCACCGCAGGTGGTGCCGGAGGATTTTTTGGGTCGTCCGTCCGTCCCGCTTTCTTCTTCTAGCGATAACTAAAGAACCACATGAGGTATGAACTTCAAACTTGGTGCTAGTACATGTATGTATCACCATAGGAAGACGATCTGATTAGATTTTGGGGTATGTAGGTCAAAGGTCAAGGTCACAGAAGCCAATTTCCGAAATTTCAGTTGTTAGCCTCGTTCGAGCCATAACTCAATAACCATTGGAGGTATGAACTTCAAACTTAGTGCCAGTATGCATCACCATAGGAAGACGATCTGATTAGATTTTGGGGTATGTAGGTCAAAGGTCAAGATCACAGAGGCCAATTTCTGAAATTTCAGGTGTTACCCTCGTTTTAGAGATAACTCAAGAACTATTTGAGATATGAACTTCAAACTTAGTTCCAGTATGTATCACCATAGGAAGACGATCTGATTAGATGGTCAATTACAATGTAATTGTAGGCTTTTTATTCTGTTTCATTCAAAATTTAAAACAAATCAACATGAATGTTCGATATATTTCTGATCTGGCAAGGGCGGGGGCATGAATTTCGACTGCGTGCATTCGAGAATCATCTAGTTCATACATTGTTTTACTTCATTTTTTACTTGCAACAGAATCACTTTTAATTTATGTTTTATGTTTTTGATTTGCACCTTTCTTCACAGGTTATTATCAGGTGTAACCATTACCAATCAAGAATCAGCCTTAAAGGCTTTGAGTATCCTCCATGATAAAGGTGTTAAGACTGTGGTACTAAGCAGCTATGAAGCAGGCAAAGAAGAAACCCTAGTCACTCTGGCTTCAACATTAAATGGTGAATATGCTAGGATTCTAAACTTATCTTGAATCTTGAATTGTACAATTTACTGTAGTTTACACATTGAACAATGCAGAAAGCACTAATAACTTCTTTCCAAAGGGCAATACATCACTAGTACTCAATATAATCTGTTATATTAATTTCTTAGGGTTTAGTTTTATTAATACTCACCTGATCTGTCGAAATAATTTAGGGAAACAACAAGTTGGAGGGAGTATGGCTAATTTGCCCCCTCCCCCATGTTATTTTGGACATATAGGTAAAGTTTCTCCACCATGAAAAATTGCTGAAATTCACTCATAAATTATAGTTTTGGCAAAATAATCCAAATTTTTCAAAAAATAACATATTGGAAAGGTGTACAAATTTTGCATATCAAATTAAATCAGTTTATTGTTATAAAGTGTATGTTCTTGGATTGTCATCAAATTTACAGTTAATAGGGGTAAAAAACTGAGAAGAACTGGAATTAAAAAAAAAAGAAATCACAAATGAAATTGTACAAGTGATTATTGAATGTATACCAACAGGAAATGAGAGGAAGGTTTGCTGTCTGGAGTTCCCTCGTCTAAATTGTACTTTCACAGGGACTGGTGATCTATTGTCAGCACTCTTACTTGTATGGACACACAAACATCCTGATAATCTATTGGTAAGACAATGGTGTCACTTTAGATTTAAATGTGTGTCCATATCTCTTGTATGGACACACAAACATCCTGATAATCTATTGGTAAGACAATGGTGTCACTTTAGATTTAATTGATTGAAAGCAGACGAATTAGAGAAAGATGATGGTGAATTAGAAAGAAATTTGAAGAAAAAAAATAGTTCTTTAAAACACTGATAATCTTTTCTATCAAAGTGTGTTGAATGAAAAAGTGGATAATGAGAAATTTCCATTTTATGATCTGTTGACACTTAATGTGCTTGTGGTTATGGTTATGTATGTGGCAAAACCTTTCAGGACAAGATAAGTAATACCTTTATGTAGCAATCACTCAAGTACTGGGTATACGTAGTACATGTAATTACACAGAACTCTGCCTTAATTAAACCCATATTTGTTTTTGTTTTTGTTTTGTGTTTATAGCTTGCTTGTGAGAAAGCATTGTCTACAATGCAAGCAGTTCTCAAGCGAACATTGGAGAGCGCTCAAGGTAAGAGAATTAAAAACAAAATTGTCCAGTAATGAAGCCAACTCTCATGTGTATATGCTCAATAAATAGTGAAAAAAAACGGAGGCAGGCTTTACCTTTTATGGGGTAGATTTTTCATCATCACGTATCTGGTTTTCCTTAGTCTTACAAACAAAAATACATTTCTATCAGTGATAACGTTATAGAACCAAATTTATTACAGACAAAAATTATGAAAGGAAAAATATTTTGTAGTTTTGCGGATCTTTATCATGTTCTCTTAATTTGTATCTCAATTTGAATAGAAGTATTTTTAAAGAGACCCTACACTAAAAGAGGAAAAGAGAAAAGATTAATAGATACTTCCACTCTCAACTCAGATAAATGGGTACTGGTAGAGAGGAATTACTTGAATGATGTTAGCACTGCCATCAGTAGCCTACTGAAGGCCAGTGTAATATTGGAGTGCCAGAAACCAGTATTATTCTCATTATCATTCCTATGTCATTTTTTATCATTACAAACCTACTTTTTGTTATTGTTATTTTATCATCATCATTATCATCATCATCATCATCATCATCATTCCTACCAACATTATAACTGTTATTCTTCTTCTTATTTTAACTTCATGAATTGCAATATTACTGTATTGTATTATATTTGATTAATTCAATTTCGTGTAATTTTCTTGTTGGGGTAGCTACTATATAAGACTTGCTCTTCTCAGCTGTCCCCAATCACATAGTAAGATTGTACTTGCAATGTTCTGTTCTACATAATACATCGTCTGTTTGGAGAGAGAAGGGCGTTAACTCATATATTTTAACACAGAGTTAACGCCCTTCTGGCTCTCAACAGAAGATATGTATTTTTTGTTGTAATGTTTTTTCTTTGGATTTTGAATGTAATATGTTTATATGACCTGTCTTTTATTATGCATTTGAAATAAATTGAATTGAATTGAATTGAAGCATCATTCCTACCAACATTATAATTGTTATTCTTCTTCTTTTAATATTATTAGATCTTGCCGGACCAGGTAACACACCATCCCCAGCCCAACGTGAGTTACGTCTCATTAAGAGCAAGGAGGATATAGAAGACCCTCCAACTCTCATCCAAGGAAAATACCTAGAGCTTTGATGATGATGACACTCAGTTCTTTTTATAAGCAAAAGGAGCATCGGAAAGACAACTGGAAAGATGTTGCAGTCATTGAATAATTCATTACAACTCAATTCAAGTCATTTTATAGTGCTAGGATTCAGGAGAACGGTATCAATCAAAACCTCCTTCACTTCCATTCCTTTATAGGGCACACATGAGTAATTTATTTGCTTGTGATGCATTTTGGACAGGCGTACCTCTGTAGGGCACACATAAGTAATTCATCTGCTCGTGATGCATTTTGGACAGGCGTACATCTGTAGGGCACACATGAGTAATTCATCCAATCGTGATCCATTTTGGACAGGCGTACATCTGTAGGGCACACATGAGTAATTCATCTGCTCTTGATGCATTTTGGACATGCGTACCTCTGTAGGGCACACATGAGTAATTCATCTGCTCGTGATGCATTTTGGACATGCGTACCTCTGTAGGGCACACATGAGTAATTCATTTGCTCGTGATGCATTTTGGACAGGCGTACATCTGTAGGGCACACATGAGTAATTCATCCAGTCGTGATCCATTTTGGACAGGCGTACCTCTATAGGGCACACATGAGTAATTCATCTGCTCGTGATGCATTTTGGACATGCGTACATCTGTAGGGCACACATGAGTAATTCATCTGCTCTTGATCCAGTTTGGACAGGCGTACCTCTGTAGGGCACACATGAGTAATTCATCTGCTCGTGATGCATTTTGGACATGCGTACCTCTGTAGGGCACACATAAGTAATTCATCTGCTCGTGATGCATTTTGGACAGGCGTACCTCTATAGGGTACACATGAGTAATTCATCCAGTCGTGATGCATTTTGGACAGGCGTACCTCTGTAGGGCACACATGAGTAATTCATCTGCTCGTGATGCATTTTGGACAGGCGTACCTCTATAGGGCACACATGAGTAATTCATCTGCTCGTGATGCATTTTGGACATGCGTACCTCTATAGGGCACACATGAGTAATTCATCCAGTCGTGATGTATTTTGGACATGCGTACCACTGTAGGGCACACATGAGTAATTCATCTGCTCGTGATGCATTTTGGACAGGCGTACCTCTATAGGGCACACATGAGTAATTCATCTGCTCGTGATGCATTTTGGACAGGCGTACCTCTATAGGGCACACATGAGTAATTCATCCAGTCGTGATGCATTTTGGACATGCGTACCACTGTAGGGCACACATGAGTAATTCATCTGCTCGTGATGCATTTTGGACAGGCGTACATCTGTAGGGCACACATGAGTAATTCATCTGCTCGTGATGCATTTTGGACAGGCGCACCAAAGATGATGTAATAGTAACTGATTAAATATATTCATAGAAAATTGAATACTTGTCGGCTGTAAATCTGTTCATAATCTATTCATTCTTTCATATTTCACCGAATGAGGTAATTTGGATGCCATGGTGTATTTTAGAGGAGTTATTTGATCTACAGCGTATTTCCATTGTTCACAGCAGTGAAAAGTCGCAGTTCATGATTAGCCTCGTCTCACCCTTCACAGTATTTGTTGCAGTCAAATAAAGTACCTAATTTTGTAGTACCATCAGTGCAGTTGCTACTCTGTCAGTTAAAACAATTTTTGTAGAGAGATTATTCAAATATGGCTTTTTGATGTGCTTCAATTTAACATGTTTTTCTACAGGGGCCTGAATTACTTAGTGTGCCCTATAGGTTTTTTGTTTTGGGGTTGTTGTTTTTTTTTGGGGGGGGGGGGTGAATTCCCAACTTGCTCTGAACATTAAAGGGCAATGTAACCTTTGAAACCATGTGAATTGGGTAAAAACAGAAAAATTAGTGAATAAAATAATTGGACCTGACGTGTTTGAAAGTTAAAAATCAGTAAATGTTTGATGATTCTCAAGTTGGTAAATTAGTAATTAGTTTCTGACATAATTGGGGACAATTTTACTTCTTGCCATGGACTAACATAACATTTACAGTTCTCTCTAGGTATTTTTCACTCATATTAAGGACAGCATAGTTTTATATGTCATCCCAAATCCAAAATTAAAACAATTCTGCTCAGTTGTAAATTTTAAAAAAGATGACATGATTGGTCATCTTGTGCATTGGAAGAAATAGGAGAGATTTTCACCATGTCATTACAATGACTTTACCAAAATGCCACTTTGAAGGTTCCCATGCCTTTGTATAGTGATTGCAATTATCAAAATACAACTTGCTATAGAGCTTGGAATACCTTTTAAACAATTAGATAAAGCCACGCTTATTTTCCTATTGCAATTAATTAACTTTATCTGAATGATAAACAGTGCAAAATCACTATAATGAGGACCTTGGGACCATGGAAATTATAGGGTTAGGGTTAGGATTAGGCTAACCCAAACCCTAACCTTTTTATGTCAGGAATCTCCTTATATCAGGGTAAAAAAACCCAACAACGTAAAGACCTGGGACCACTAAAATTACCTTGTTTTATCAGGAGTCACGTTATATCAGAGTTTTATTTTTATAGTGAGTTTCCAGTGAATATAAGCGAAGAGTATAAATTTGTTATTGATCTCTTGTAATAATATTGTTCAGATCCCCCAGCCGAACCTACCTTCAGAATTATGCATTAGTATTTTCCATTTTTGTATTTTTATTCAATATTTAAATGTAGAATGAGGAATGCTTGTGGTAGGTCTTTATCAATAGTATCTGGGGAAAATTGATCATGGCTCTAGGCACAATTTGAAAAATGTTAAATGTATTTGAATACATTTGGAGCAGTTGGAATCCTCAAATTTAAGTTCATTTGGAATTCATAATGGAATTCCCTTTGTGTAAAACATATCATTGATGCGCTGCTTTCCCTCATAGATGTACTGTATGTAGCTCAATCTGTTGAAGTAATCAACCTGTTTCGTTGCACCAGAATACAATTTTGTTTTATTTTGATTCAGTTATGTATGATGATTAATGCATCTTTTCATTAGTTATGTCATGTAGTGTATAAGAATCAAATGTTTGGAAACTATCAATTCACACAGTTGTTAGAACCATGTAGCTGCTGTCTCCTTTTTAATAAGACAATACTGAAATCTGAAGTTTATTGTACAGAAATGGTTAGAGATAGCATTGAATTTGAAATGGTACATAATACATTTTATTCTATTGCAGCTATCATACAAGAATTTAAGATCAGATGTTTTCTGGTTGTCTTCCCACATCTCCTACTGCCCTTGAGTAACAAGAGTACATGTATATTGATATTTTTATATGAGCAGAAATATCTTATTCTAAATCTGTATTAGAATTAGCCTATTTTACCTCTGTGATGTGGAATGTTTGTGGAATGGAAGAATAATGTAATAAAGTATAAATGTGTTCATTGTACAATGTGCTGTCATTGAAATCCATGTGTTTTGGAAATTATTAGAAGAAATAGCTTTGGATTTGGTTATTAGTGGGTAGATTGGTCATTTTCTACAGAGGAAATGTTTTGATTGTATCGTGAGTGAAATAATACGATGTCTATACAAAGTTTTATGTAGCTACATTTTATTTGTCATAATGTGAACATGGTGTGTTATTCTTCTCATGATGTATAATGATTATATGAGTATAATGCTACTACCAGTATGTGGTATTTAGGAAAATGTAATGTGTTTTTTAAAAGGATGTACATTTATACCATGTATCATAGTATGGTGTGATGTATTGTGAATGTAAGTCAGGAGGGGGGGGGGGGGGTATCCCACCATACTTACTTGTATCAGGATTGTATAACAGTCATGGAACATAAAAGTGCAGTCAGGTTAATATTACTTGTATAGAAAATACTTCCAAGTGCTGATTTTTCTTCCTGGTTTGTAGAAATACATACCTGTACAGTGAAACCTGCTTTAATAACCAAGTGTATAGCAAGACCAATGGTATAGCAAGACCACACTTTTTGTTTCCTTTGAACAATGTTTTTCATTAAAACCAGTATCAAAGTAACCTGTTTATGAACAACCATCTTGCTTGTCTCCCTTGACATGTTTTTGTATACCTGTACATTCACTGTACAAGTAATAAGGGTTTTTTACTTTGTTGATATTTGATTGCAGATAATGCTTTTGGCAACAAGTCAGTTCCAGTTTCAGATAAACAATTGTAGTCTTTAAAACCAGCTATGCAATCCTTTGGTCAAACAAGTGATGGTTATAGTGTATTTCCATGGTAAAAGTCTGTAGGATTTCAAAGTCTTGTTTGGAACATTACATGGGTGTTAAATACTATGAAAGCAATGCTCTGCCAAGTGATGATATGCCTGCATAATCCCCAGCTTCACCCAGGCCCTCACATTTATTAAGCTTCTTTTTCTCTTTTGATTGCCTGAAATTCTATATGGACTTATGTCTATTCAGATTTGTCATTTTTTTTTCTCTTTTGTGAATTTGCATGCTCTTTTGTAAAACATGAAGGCAGTATTTTTTTTAGTTCACTGGGTTATATGACGGAATCATCTACTTTCACTAAATTGAGTTGCCTTAGTCCATTTTTATTGCCATGTGACTTATATTATTCAAATCATCTGCTACTGACTAGCTATCCCGTATCAGAGTCACGCAATGCCCTTCGGCTTCTGGCTCTCAGCAAACAATTAACATAGTTGTTTTGGGATATTGAAAACCTCTTCAAATGTTTTAGTTTGCATAGGTTTAAACTGACTTTGTTCTTTGTACTCGTGTGTTTTAATACATTTCCCATAATTTATTGGGGTCGACAAATGGCCTTCCATGAATCAGCAGGCTGAGATAAGCCAGGCTTAACTTGGGCCGCTTTCAAGAATACATGCCCCTATGTTCAAATCTTTTTTTTGTCAGTATGGTGCTTTAAACGGGTCCAAACTACAGTGTATGTTTCAATCCAGTGTTATATACCTCTGTGAAGTGTGTGAAAATACACTGGACGTAATGTTGATGTTCATTCTCAATCAATATATCTGATTCTAAATAATGAATAATTGATAATCATTTTATTGCAGTCATGTTGAAAATGTAATCGTTCTAAAATATTATTTTATTGGTTTTTGTTTTTGAAGTTCTCACACGTGTTTGATATAAAGGATGTATTCATGTAAGGGGAATTTGCTGTAATTTTTGGCAAAATGAATCAAATGTAATAAACGCAAAATAACTCTTTCATTTTGTTTTGTCTTTCTTTCTTCCTCTTGTTATCTCAGAAGCAAACATGCATTTTATGTAAGTACCGATTCATGTAACACTTTTTCATTAATGCTGTTTATGGTTGCAAAAGTGTCCCCGACAAATTTCATCAAAAAAAAAAAAAAAAAAACAAAAGCTTAAATACAAAGAAATACATGAGAAATATAAAAAAAACTATAAAATATACAGTATAAGAAATTAATTTCGATACCGATTTTTATAATTTAGAGCAAAAAACTTATTTCACACATAAAATTAGCATAATTAATGTAAAACTATTTCGGAACATTTAACTATACAGTTTTGTAGTTTACGTTGTGGACGACGTGCGTGCCGATTTTCGGTGAGACCGTGCTGTCGACAGTCGATCTCAGGAGGGGGGGGAGGGGGGAGCCCATTTTTAATCCTAATCTCCCTTTTGAAGGGTCCTTTACATAATGCGATAAGTGCCCATTTTCAAATCTGATGAGTACCCCTTTTTTACGTCTGGTAAGTGCCCCTTTGTTCTTATGAAAGTGCCCCTTTGCCTTTCCTAATAAGTGCCCATGTCTCCTTCTGATAAGTGCCCTTTTTCACCTCTGATGAGAGCTTATTTCTCTTCTGTGAGTGATTCCTTTTAACTGATAAGTGCCCTTTTTCACCTCTGATGAGAGCTTATTTCTCTTCTGTGAGTGATTCCTTTTAACTTTTGTAGTTTACAAAATGTGACCTCAATCGTCAAAGAGCCATATATCGTTCTAAGCATCATTGCGGCTTTATACAGCGCTCCCCCCCCCCCAAAAAAAGAAGAAATAGTTGGAAAAAGCCTCCCATAACAAATATTTCAAAAATATTTGCAAGAAATTTTCATATCCCATTTTCTAACCCTGTGGGCTGAGGATAGCTCAGAGTCTCTTGTATAAAATGACACAAAATTCGATGGCGATGTGAACTGGATCGAGTGAGCGCCATTTTTGCGAAAGGGTGCAATATTCAAACTTGGTTTTGGTATTGGATTTTTGTTCTGGCTGGTATTAACAAATTTGAGAACCGTTAAAAGTTGAGAGTTGGAAAAAGTCTCTGCAAATGAACATTTCAAAATATGTTCGCGAAATTTTCATACCTATGTACATGGGTCTAAAACATCAAACAAATTTACACTTGAGTGAGCAAACGCCACTTTTGTGAAATGTTTCAAAATCCATGGTTGACAAAAATTGTATCCGTTCTGGCTGGTGTCATCAAAGTTGAGATTCATTTTATGAAAGAATAGGCTTTGTTTTTTGTATCTCCTGACATATCCCATCAAAAGTCTATGGTTGACAAAGAAAGTCAACTGGAATTGAAACTCGCCCAAATTAATATTTCAAAACACTCAATAAAGTAGTTAATGGTTCACTGAAGCATAAAATGTTGATGAGATACATAAAGATAACAAAACCCGTTTCTGTAATAAATTGTCTATTATTTTTATAGGATGGATCTTTACTTGAAAGAATGGGCACCTAAAGCATTTGTGTGATTTTTAGAGGCCGTGAAATATTACATAATATTTAGTTATATTAAATTAGATTTGATTACAACAACTTTGAAGGGAAATGGCCCTAAGACGGCCACTTTAAAAAAAAATGGGCACAACGGTCCCCAGGGCCCGAATTTTTTTGGCTCCATATCCAGAATTATGCCAAATTTCATGCTTTTATGAAAAAGTGCACAATTATTTCACCAATCCGCCAGACTAATAACAATGCGAGCGAACAAATTTTCTTCGATATTTTCGCCTTGAAATTATGGCATTTCTTATTTCCTTATTTCTAATTATCAAAGAATGTGACGGTATTTCAATATCAAAGATAATAATGTATAATAATGTAAATTAATGTACCGTAATTCTTATTTTTTTTTATCCAAAAATATTGGGGGGATGATAATACAGGCCATCCCCCACCTCAATTTGTGTTGTTTTTTCATCTTTTTTTTTTTTTTTTTTTTTGGGGGGGGGGGGGGGGGTTGGGTATATACCCCCCATCTCCCCCAGGATTACAAGCAGTATCATCATCATCATCATCATCATCATAAAATCATCTGAATCGTCACTAATGTCATCATCATCATGTAAACATGACTTAATAAATAAGCCATGACGGGACTGAGAGACCTCTTTGTCAGTACCCAGCTTGTAATTTCTTTGCAGCCCAACCTCCAATCTTGACTTCAAGACAATATAGAGCGACCATCGTCAGTCATGAATTATTTTGTTGTGATGTATTTATTAAAATTCTTCTATAGTGCGTACTCTCGTGTGTTTAAAAAAAAAAGCAAATGGATAAGTATAGTTTATTTATCATAACATTCATCATGACTGCTTAAGTGTAAGTTAACTGAAAAAGTCATTATAAGCATACATCTGATAACTGTCTTGATAAGGGATGACTTTGTTTAACTGAATGTTTTTATTCATTTATAAAATTTACGTAACCGAGCATGAGGCATTCAATTAATTTCTAATTCCCACAAATTTCCTATAATTGTCTCCAGAACTGAGTAATGTCATATATACATACAAAGGATTATATGGCTGTATATGCATGTTAATCTAATGTCCAGGTAGTTTAGCATGTGTGCAGGACGGTTCTAGGACTCCTACCCCCTGGACAACCACCCCCGGATAACCACCCCTAGGATAACCACCCTCTAGGACAACTACCACCTAGGACAACTGCCCCCTAGGGCAACCACCCTCTAGGACGACTACCCCCTAGGACAAGTACCCCCGGATAACTACCCCCCAGACAACTACCCCCTAGGACAACCACCCTCTAGGACAACTACCCCCCCCGGACAACTACCCCCTGAACAACTACCCCCCGGACAACTACCCCCTGGACAACTACCCCCGGACAACTATCCCCCGGACAACTACCCCCTGGACAACTACCCCCCGGACAACCACCCCCTAAGACAACTACGGGGGGTAGTTGTCCTAGAGGGTGGTTGTCCTAGGGGGTAGTTGTCTGGGAGGGGGGTAGTTATCCGGGGGGTCCTAGGGGGGTAGTCGTCCTAGAGGGTGGTTGCCCTAGGGGGTAGTTGTCCTAGGGGGTAGTTGTCCTAGAGGGTGGTTATCCTAGGGGTGGTTATCCGGGGGGTGGTTGTCCAGGGGGTAGGTGTCCGGATACGGTGCAGGACATATATAAGTACATGTATAGAGCTTCCTCCATTAATTTGGAGACTGATTGCAAGATCATATTGTTTATAAAGTGAAATCTTATAGATTGGAAGAGGTTCATCGTGGTGAAGAATAATTGAAGAGAGTTAATCAGTTGTCTCACGATGTGCAAACGTAAACGTAGGTAGTCTGACGTTTCGGCTGCTATATACTGCTAGCCTTAGTCATAGACAATGAGCCGAGATCACGCTGAGCGGGTCTTAAATAGCCCGGAGCGGCCGGATGTACGCTCGGACCACTCGCGCTCTGATTGGTCGCTGCCGTTGACCGATCACCGGGCGCGGCATTGTTCCCTGCCGTGTCGGCGCTGTGATTGGTCGCTGCCGTTGACCAATCACCGGGCGCGGCGTTGTTCCCTGCCGCGTCGGCGGGGGGCGCGCTATCCTTGGCCGGTTCTAACCGGTTAGCTGCGTGGCGCTGAATAGCAGATAGCCATTCGTTAGGGATGTCAATGCCGTTATCCTTGTTAATGTTATTCGCGTGCAATCGGATTTGAATAGCTTCTTTCACCCGGCGCGTGTACCAATGCTTGTCCTGCGCAACGCAACTGATATTATCCCAGCCGGGATAGTGCTCGGCAGTCCAAGCATGCTCAGCAACAGCCGAGCTATCAGTGCGTCCGAGGCGAACATCCCGGCGATGTTCATGCATGCGCTCCCCGACGGGTCTACCAGTCTCGCCAATATAAACCTTGTCACAGGTCGAACATGGGATCTTGTAGACAACTCCATCGCGCCTATTCGGGAGGACAGGGTCCTTCGGGTGGACCAGCTGGCTGCGAATAGTTGTGTCGGACTTAAACACAACACGAATATCATGCTTTTCCAAGCGCCGGCGGAGTAGGTGCGCAATGTTATCAACATACGGGAGAACAATGGTGGACTTGAAACGGCTAGGTTCCTCGGGAGTTGTGTGCTTCTTCCGGGAGGCGCGATTCACAAATGACTCGGGATAGCCATTGTCAATGAGCGCTGAGGAGACGTGTTGCTTCTCTATCGCTGTACATTGGGGTTTGGACACGATTCGTGAGGCTCTTTCGTAGAGACACTTCACTACCCCGCGCTTGACGGACTTCGGATGATGCGAATCAAAAGCCAAATACTGATCGGTATGCGTGGGCTTCCTGTATACGGTAGAAGTTAAACGGCCTTCAGTGTCGCGGTGCACCATGGTATCAAGAAAGGCGATGCGCTCGTCCCTTTCTGTCTCCATAGTAAAACGGATAGAGGGCTGCTGCGCGTCCATGTGCTCGAGTAGATCATCGGCGGATGATCTGGAGGTGATGATGAAAGTATCATCAACGTAGCGCTTCCACACCCTCGGGGCGCAATCGGGTGGGCAGATCTCCAGCGCGCGTTCCTCAAATGACTCCATGTAGAGATTAGCAATGACAGCGGAAACCAGCGGAAGCCGCTCCCTCCTGCTGCTCATAGAAATCACCGTTATACATGAAGTAAGTCGAACGCAGCACAAACTTCAGCAGGTCAACTATCTTCGCCGGTGATAGTTGAGTGCGTTCGGACAAAGATGCATCAGAGCTAAGTTTGAGAAGGGCAGCGTCACATGCGACATTGATGGGTACGTTTGTGAATAACGATACCACATCGAATGAGACTAGCAGTATATAGCAGCCGAAACGTCAGACTACCTACGTTTACGTTTGCACATCGTGAGACAACTGATTAACTCTCTTCAATGAAATCTTCTTGTCGGTACACACATTTTTTAAAATGTCAATTTTTCCCAGGAACAGTTTAAACTTAAATAATTCTTACTGATATAGGCTTACAAGTGGTATTACCATCATAGATGTATTGATATAGCCAGGATTAAGAATAGAAAACAAAGATGAAGTCATTATTTTAGTAAATCCTCTTTTCAATGGTAATATTCATTTCTAAATGAATACATCCACTTTTGATTACAGTGCAAGATGCCAGTGACGGATCGGGGGGGGGGGGGGGGATGGGGGCCTCTTACCCCTGGGTTAAAAAAGGGGTCCCAAAAATGCTGAGGACCTTTTTTTTTTTTTTTTGCTTGTCAAAAATTTTGTGAATATTGGGCCCCCTCCCTCAAGAAATCCTGGATCCGCCGCTGTAAAATGCATGCTATTTTATTTTAGTCTTCTGCACCTGTTAATGATTTTCTTGTCCATTGTCATTTTAGTGAAGTATATACAGTTAAATAAAGCTTATAGTTGAGTAAATGTAAGAAAGTGAACTAAAAGTATTATTTAAATGAATTAAGACTCATCATAAATTACAAAAAATATCTTACATTTTGAAATTACGTCGAATGTGTATCAGTTGGAGGGTAACCAGAAATCAGGAGCTCATTCTTATACAAAAAGACACATTAACTTGAGAAAACTCAATGTATATACTGTCTCCAATACGCTGTTATTAAAGATAGTAAATACGTACAGGTAAGTTTGTAAAACATATAATAACATTTACTAATTGTCCTCATCTATCGGCTATCAATGCAGTCTTACTCAAGATAAATACGTTGGATATTTCTCAGAGACCCCTCCGAGGCAAACATCTTTACCCTCTCTTCAACATCACGCTCATAGGGGTCTTTGAATGCTGTCGACTTGTTCCAATAGTATGAGCTTTGCCGACTACCGATGAAGGATTCGACAACTTGATGATTGTCGTAGTGAACGAACCCAATATCTCGATCACATTCATAATATTCTTGGTAGGGTGTAGCACTGGACGTTTCACTGCTTGAGACCAGAGAGCCACGGTTATCATCTTCGCCATGAGAAGAATCTTCATAGACTCCTGAGTAGTTATCTGAACAACTACCTTCAGGATCACCATCATCCTTTAACTTCTTGAGATCGCATACCTCGTGCTTTGGTCGAGAGGGAAGAGGCTTGCTTAATGACTTTCGACGGATGGTGCAGTCTCGAGGCAGTTCATAAACTGGTTCATCAGCATCTGCACGTTTCGGATTAGGGAAAATTCCTTGTTGAAGGTTAGTAAGTTGTACAGTGTCAGAAGGTCGGTTGGAAGACATTCGTCCACGCCTTGTTGCTCTTTGTACAATTAGGACAAGTGATATGGAACACATCACAAGAACAAACCCAACGGTAACTGCGATGAGGAGCATCCAGAAGATGTCCCAGAAGTCTAAGGAATCCTCGGCTGGTGGTTTAGAAGAGATACTGTTCTTTATGCCAGGATTGGTATTGGGTTCCCCCTCGTGGGTTCTGAGAGAAACACTGGACAGTATGGATCGTTGAGATTCAGTGAGACCAGGAATACTGGTGGTAGTCGAATCGAGTTTCGAATTGAAGGTGCATGATCTTACTTTGGCCAAAGCTTCAGTAGTGACTTTGCACGTTACGACGTTTGTGTCTCCGGCGAACAGGGTGTTATTCATCAGAACCAGAAAATCCCTGCGTAACCATGGCAATATATGCCCGATATGGGTACGACTCTTTTCTCCGACTGGCTGGCCGTTAAGGTACCATCTAAATGATACAATAGCTCTGTTCTCCTGAATGAACGCACATGTAAAATGATTTGATTCTGCGGTACGGGAATGGAGTAGATAAATTTCTGCTTGAATATCGGATACATTGTGCAGGCTTGTTGATGTACAATCGTGACCAGATCCGATAAGAGGACTACTTACTATGAATTTGGAAATGTTGCTTGAAGTGTTTATTGTGTTCGTTGCTGTGCATGTGACATCCACGCTAAAGTTTCTCAGCCCTACTTGTGACAGTGGTATCGTAATGTTTTGTTCAGCAGAATTACACGTAGGTATGAATCCTTCTGGTGAGCATGACCATTTGAAACTTTGAGCAGGCGGATTGCTATCTACAAGACAGTACAGAGAGGTTGAAGTGGCTAAAGAAGGGACTAACACTTCAGTATGTCTAGGAGTTACCTGCACTTTGGGTGGGTAAAGTACCTCGTACGGACCCAAAGAACAGTTGGAACGCCGCCCTGGAAATTTCGAGCTGGTCACGATGCAATAAACCATGTCATTTTGAAGCTTTCTGTCAACCGTCACCATCCAAGTCAAAGAATAGTCCTCCTGAACGAGCACCGTGTGATGAAGACCTATCAGGTTAGATTGCTCCCATGTCATTTCTAAAGGTAGGTTGCCCGGCTACTTCACAATTAATGGTAATAGTATCGTCAGCTTTAACAGTGAGATCATCTGGTGTATGGCAATTCATTTCTTCTTCTCCTGGGAAGTGCACCACAATAAGCTTTCCGAATTTAGAAGAAACAATCTCTAGAATCTTGTTTGGAAGGAGAAGTAAAAAAGTGCATCGATACGAGTCTTGCAGTTCTCGTTTTACACTCTGGATTGTCATATTAGAGGTGGTCGACCAAGGGCTAGACTGTGTCGTCACACTGATGAATTCTAGGGGATAAAGAATCTCTCTGTTCCTATTTTCCCAAAATGATGAAACTGACCTTACTTGAACTTCATATTTGATTTGACATTGAAATGAAACATCACTTCCTTCCTCTATAGTGATGCTTCTTGGATGAATATCGAAGGTAAACATCGGAACACATTTACAGCCATGAAGGCACATGGACAAAATGATCCATGCTAACAAGATTGGTCGTACAGAGGGTCCACACGACAGTCGGTAGTGTCCATTAGCTGAATCCCATATAGCGTTGGCCATTATTCCAACTTGACAGACATTCGTATTTGAATGATATACTCTGATGAACACATAGAAGGGATCGGTCGCTGGATCTATGGAAAAGAATTAGATGTGTGAAAATCAATTCTACTAACATTCTGAGTAATATAACAAGCATAGGATATTTTGTTTTGACATTTGAATAAGTTTTGCAGCGGAAGCTCTTCTATACACTCAAGGAAGATTAATATGGCTGATAAAAAATGAAACCAAATCTAAAGACGAAACTGACTAGCAGGTAAGTGATTATACTTGTCAAATAGCTAAAACAAATGGGTGAAACACGTCGCTTTATAGTGGTTAGACTGATAAATTAAATTTTCTGAAAATCAAACCTGTTCATGAAGCATCATTATGGATAAAGTTTCGCACATACTCCGAGTCCATTGCATCTATAAGCTAACATGGTGAATTGCGTTTTATAAGCTGTAAAAGGCATGTGATTAAATTTATAACCTTATAAACCCAAGCCTAACCTAACCCCTATTGGAGTAAAATATGAAAATGACCATGTTACCTATATAGCATAGGACTATTGGTGCGTATAGTACCAGCTCGATATCACATACAATTGAGGATGAGAGGCTAGTATCGATAAAAGTACAATATTCTTTGCATTAAAAACTTTGAAACTAAAAAAAAAGGACTGAGTTGCCCATCATAACAATCAAATGTGCATAATAGATTCAATTTTGCAGTTTCATTTAGAAAGTACCCAATGGAATCCAATGTTCATTACGTTATGTAATTTGTTACAACAATATTAACTTATTTAGGTATCCTATGGTGTTATTGATCTCATGCGCGAGGCAAATTAAAACGAGCTGTTTCCAGTATACAAAGTGAAAATACCTTTATTATGGAATTTCTATTCACGAATATGTTCTTGTCTTGAAATGAACAATGCTTTAAGGCATGGTCACAACCCGCCGTGCGTGTTTTTAGTCCGTACGTGTTCTGCGGAGGCCACGTCCGCCACGTGTTTCTGAAAACGTGGGGAGGGAGTAGCAAGAGCAGGGAAGGAGTACGTCAACGCACTTCACACGCACTACAACGCAAGGTGTAAGTGGATAAGTCCCCGGACTGTGAACCACGAGGTCCGGGGTTCGAATCCTACAGCAGCACTAGCGTCCTTTGGCAAGACGTTAATCTACATTTGCCACTCTCCCCCCATGTGTTAATATGGGTACCCGGTAGGATGGCGAAAGTTAACAGGCGACTGGCTGGAATGCTCCTCAGGGAGCGGAGAATGTGCATACACTGTGTGCGGGCGTGTCAGAATCCAATGACCGGGGTAATAATATATATCTAGCGCTTTGAGCCAGTTTGGGAAAGGCGCTTTATAAATGCCAGGTATTATTATTATTATTAAGTACGTGGCCCGCACGTCACGCCTGGAAGTGAGTGGTTGCGTACGTTGCGCACCTGGTGTAATAGTGTGTGTTGTTCTGCTTGAAGACCGTAATAAAGTACACTTAGAAGTTGATTAAGTTTGCATGTGTCTTTAATGCATGTATTCAGGATGTGTGTCTGCAGCTCAGTATACATAGTGAAAGTGTACAGAAAGGAATAGGAAGTAGTAGAGTGAAAGGATAGTACAATGTATGGAATGCCAATTGATAACATACATGCAATTACTACATCCCCCTCACGGTAAATGAAACTGAGTCCATAAAAGTTCACTATAGTATAGACCAAAAATTAACCCAATTTTAGTGTAGTGTAGTGTAGTGTAGTGTAGTTTTTTGCTTTCTTCTGACTTAGTAAGAAATCTGTTAATATGATAGCTTATCAGGCTTCTTGACAAGACGTCCACTTCGGGTGGTCTGGTGGTAGGTCGTCTTCAGAGTTAAGTCAGCGTGTGGGGGCTGGAAGATTTTCGCTACCGTTGAGAGGATCGCGACTCATCTCTTCCGATGATGGAAGATCAGGTGGCATCTGCGTCATCTCCTCGTCAAGGCTTGCACGCTGAGGTTGAACATCAGCAAGGTAACGTCGGTTCCTGCGTAGCACACCTCCATTCGGTGTCTCAACAAGACAGGATCTCGGTTCACAACACTTTTCCAGAACAGTAGCTGGTAACCAATGTCCAGATGTCTGATCCTGGACTCTTACGAGCTGTCCTGGCGAGAGTGGTGGTAAGTCGTGGGCTGATTTGTCATGATGATACTTTTGGCTTTGTTGTCGTAGCTGCATACGATTGTAGATATCATCACGACGATGGGAGTTGTTGCGGACTCGTGTTGGCAAGTTGTCCTTCATCTTTCTCCCGTAGAGTAGCTCAGCTGGGCTTGGTATGCAGCTGTCGATTGGAGTGGCACGGATACACAGAAGAGCCATGTTAAGATCAATGCCACTTGCTCTAGCTTTCTTGAGCGTGTTTTTGATGACGTGACGTGAATGAATCCCCACGTTGTAGTAAACTCCTTGTAGGATGAAGAGTCAAAATGTCTACCATTGTCACTGATGATTCGCTCTGGAATCCCTTTCTCAGCAAACAACTGTCTAGTTGCGTTGACAACAGCAGCACTGGTACATTCTCGAGGCATTTTCCGGACGAAGGGAAATTTAGAGAAATAGTCTGCAATAAGGAGATAGTTGTCCCCTTCAAAGTGAAACAAGTCTGTACCCAAGACTTGCCAAGGCCGGGTAGGTATCTCGTGCTGAAGAAGAGTCTCAGAAGGCTGTGACGGCTTATACTCCTGACAGACTGAGCAGTCTTTCACCATTCCCTCGATGTCATCGTTGATGGATACCCAGTACACTGAACCCTTGGCACGAAGACATGATTTCTCAATCCCCTGATGACCCTCGTGGAGTTTGCTCAAGATAAACTTCCGCATAGATCGTGGAATCAGAATCCGTTCACCTTTCAGAATTAGGCCATCCTCGACGGCAAGTTCATCACGAAAGGCCCAGTATGCTTGTAAGTGCTTTGGCAGCTCCCGTCTCTTCTCTGGCCAACCCTTCACAATCACATTCTGTAGTGCTGTGAACTCTGCATCATTGACCGTTTCCTCTTTCAAATGGCACAAACGATCTGGGGCAAATTGCACAAAATGGACCTTAACCAGGTCATCGGCGGAGTGTATCGCCTCTGTTCGGTGGATCTCTTGTACACGGGTGTGCATGGTGACGAGCTTCATCTTCTCTGAAGTTCCAGGCCTACGATAGCTGGTCCCATTGACTCGACAATGAAGAATACAGCATGGCACCATGGAGACTGATTGAACCTACATGGGATCCGGACTGATCCATAGTGCGTTTAATATGGGAGTCTCATTGTAGCATTTCAACCTGACATGCAAATTGTCTACTCTTCGAGGATCAGGAAGTCCATTTGTAGTGAGCTGGTTGGGATACATATTTCGAAACATGCGTATGGGAAGAGTGTTTCCTTCCGCACCTGTGTCCACCTTCGAACGAACATTCGCAATGGTGCGCTCACCAAGCTTGACCTCAATGTTTGTCATGGATGAATCATTCTTGATGTCCTTGTCGACGGCACTGATATTCGACACTCTAATCTGGTTGATTGTTAAAACATCAAACGCATCATGTAGTTGTGGTGTCTCTGCCGTATCCATGGCATTACCGATAGAGTTCACACTTTTGTATCTGCGCTGTGACGGGCGTTTAGTGTGTTGGGTCTTCTTCTTGGCATTCACCGGCTGCGACCTGCACATGCTCTTCCAGTGGTTCAGCTTCCCGCAGTTGTTACATTTGGTGCCATATGCCGGGCATTTGTTACGTGCATGCCGGCCACCACAGTTGGGACATTTGTCATCCTTCTGCCGGATAGCATTGATCGAAGCTGGTTCACTGGTAGCCTGGACCATCGCTAGTTGAGACATATGCATCTGTGAAGCCTCAAATGTTCTACAGAGTTCAAGCATCTGAGTAAGGGTAAAAGACTTGCTTTTCCCCAGCAGTTCCTTCTGAAGCTCTGGGTACTTCGTACCAGCTATAAACTGCTCAATCACCCGCTCATTAAATTCAATGTCATCTCGAAACTCACAGTCATACGCTTGCAATTTCAGACGTGAAATGAAATAATCAGCACCTTCTTTCTCCTGCTGAACATACCGCTGGAGGTACAGCCTAGCCACACGAAAATTGGCCCTTGGCTTTAGCTGAGCTTCAAGTTTCTCCCATACCACAGTTGAACTTTTCCTGTCATCACCCTCAAGTCCCCACGAATTGTAGATTTTGATGCCGGTAGCACCAGCGAACAAGAGGATGTGGTCAACTTGCTTATTATCAGCAACAATCTTAACAAAGAAGTACAAATCGCAGTGTTGATGAAAAATCTTGACAGCATTGGCCCTGTCAGGGTCATTCCAGTTCATACGGGGTACAAATGAATCAGTCATTGTCTATGAAAACCAGTCAGCATTAAAGAAAAATGTTCAAAGTACACGCTATAGTACTCACAGTAAAACATCCATGTGGGACTGAAGTAGAAGTACTGCAGAAATCCAAGATTAGTGATGCTCCAAATCTGTCCAAAATGTCACAAAATTCCTTGAAATCAAATCAGTGGGTTCCAAATTCGCTGCCACCATGTAATAGTGTGTGTTGTTCTGCTTGAAGACCGTAATAAAGTACACTTAGAAGTTGATTAAGTTTACATGCAATTACTACACCTGGTAAGTGAGTTGTACGTGCTTACAACGTGCTTACAACGTACGATCGCCGTGCGGTTGCCGCGTTATCGTACGGAGGCCGTACTTTCACTTACGGTGCCCTTACTGACTTGCAGGGAGTAAGTGCATGCAAGTGCGATAAACGTTTTTTCCCGTCACCATCTGCCGAGTCTTCATCGCTCCTCATCTGTTCGTCGCCTGCCTTTACATCATCTACGGCCCGTTTCTGTTGGGCTTCTCTGGCCCTATTAGCTGTCTTTTGAGCTGGCCCCTTTTTGTTAAGCTTCTTGGGCATCTTGGAGACGAAAGTCTGCTCGGTTTTTATATAATATATATATTGCAGAAATCAGCGCGCACAACGTGCGTTGCAAGTGCATAGCACGTACTTCCTCGGTGCGGTTTACGTGAGTTCTGCGTGCTCACTGGACAATTGAACTGGAGAAGCGCCGAATAAGCACGGACCCCGCACTTATCACGTGCGGAGCACGCACGTGCTAGGTGCGTTGTCCGTAGAGCAAGTAACTGTGGGAAAATTTTTCAAAAACTCACGGAGTCCGTGCGTTGTGCGCTCGTTAGCAGCAGAGGGCACGCACGTCAACGCACGTCACCCGTACTGGGGGTGAATCTGTAGACCGCCCGCAGCCTGAACGCAGCGAAAGTTCCTCGTGCACTAAAAGTGCTACGGCGTGTCTGCGTGCTCCCAAATCCGTACTGAGGCGGTACTCACCACGTACGGATTCCCAAATTTTGCCCACGTTTTTGCAAGTAGACAGCACGCACTTGCAAGTACGGCGGGATGGGACCATGCCTTTAGGACGTTCCCAAGTTAAAGTGAAATCCATGTCAGTTTCACCAAATTTTGCACACAGTTACTTTGGTCCATGAGAAGCCCAAATACGCATAGAAAAGTATAGGTCCATGTGCTTACTTTTTTTCTATGGGACACTGAAGTGTGCCATGATTGGGTGTCAGGTAGAATGACGTCAACGCAGGTTTTTGGCCATTGATAGACCTCAGAATTCGTAATGTCATATACAAATCCCCATTATTCTGTCAAAATCCATGTCAGATTCGTAAATTTTTCCAGATTTGTAGAGAATTGTATACTGCAAAAGGAGAAAGTTTAAAAAAGGGGGTCCAGGCACTCGTTTTTGTGCTAGCAGCGCCCTCAGGTGGCGGAAAAATTCAAAAACTTGCAAAACTAGTGAAAACTGTGCATGGCAGGGTAAGAACCTGTGTCGGAAGGGGATGGGTTCGTAATAACTCTACTGTATATTTAAAATCCATGCCAGATTCGTAAATTTTTCCACATTTGTAGAGAATTGTATACTGCAGAAGGAGAAAGTATAAAAAAAAAAGGGGGGGGGGGGGGTCCATGCACTCGTTTTTGTGCTAGCAGCAACTTTAGGTGGCGGAAAAGTCAAAAACTCGCAAAACTAGTGAAAACTGTGCATGGCAGACTGGGAACCTGTCTAGGAAGGGGATGGGTTCGTAATAACTCTGCTGTATATTTAAAATCCATGCCAGATTCCTAATTTTTTCAAGATTTGTAGGGAATTGTTTACTGCAGAAGGATAAAGTTTAAAAAAGGGGGTGCATGCACTCGTTTTTGTGCTAGCAGCAACTTTAGGTGGCAGAAAAAGTCAAAAACTCGCAAAACTAGTGAAAACAGTTACTGTGCATGGCAGGCTGGGAACCTGCCTAGGAAGGGGATGGGTTCGTAATAACTCTACGGTACATTTAAAATCTATGCCAGATTCCTAAATTTTTCAAGATTTGTAGAGAATTACATACCTTTTAAAAGGGGGGTCCATGCACTCGTTTTTGTGCTAGCAGCGCCCTCGGTTGGCGGAAAAATTCAAAAAACTTGCAAAACTAGTGAAAACTGTGCATGGCTGGCTGGGAGCCTGTGTTGGAAGGGGATGGGTTCGTAATAACTCTGCTGTATATTTAAAATCCATGCCAGATTCGTAAATTTTTCCAGATTTGTAGAGAATTGTTTACTGCAGAAGGAGAAAGTTTAAAAAAGGGGGGGGGGGGTCCATGCACTCGTTTTTATGCTGGCAGCGCCCTCAGGTGGCGGAAAAGGTTAAAAACTAGAAAAACTCGTAAGAACTGGCTGAGAACCTGTCTAGGAAGGGGATGGGATCGAAATAACTCTGCTGTATATTTAAAATCCATGCCAGATTCGTAAATTTTTCCACATTTGTAGAGAATTGTATACTACAGAAGGAGAAAGTTTAAAAAAGGGGGGTCCATGCACTCGTTTTTGTGCTAGCAGCGCCCTCAGTTGGCGGAAAAATTCAAAAACTCGCAAAACTAGTGAAAACTGTGCATGGCAGGGTAAGAACCTGTGTCGGAAGGGGATGGGTTCGTAATAACTCTACTGTATATTTAAAATCCATGCCAGATTCGTAAATTTTTCCACATTTGTAGAGAATTGTATACTGCAGAAGGAGAAAGTATAAAAAAAGGGGGGGGGGGGGGGGGGGTCCATGCACTCGTTTTTGTGCTAGCAGCAACTTTAGGTGGCGGAAAAGTCAAAAACTCGCAAAACTAGTGAAAACTGTGCATGGCAGACTGGGAACCTGTCTAGGAAGGGGATGGGTTCGTAATAACTCTGCTGTATATTTAAAGTCCATGCCAGATTCCTAATTTTTTTCAAGATTTGTAGGGAATTGTTTACTGCAGAAGGATAAAGTTTAAAAAAGGGGGTCCATGCACTCGTTTTTGTGCTAGCAGCAACTTTAGGTGGCAGAAAAAGTCAAAAACTCGCAAAACTAGTGAAAACTGTGCATGGCAGGCTGGGAACCTGTCTAGGAAGGGGATGGGTTCGTAATAACTCTACTGTACATTTAAAATCTATGCCAGATTCCTAAATTTTTCAAGATTTGTAGAGAATTACATACCTTTTAAAAGGGGGGTCCATGCACTCGTTTTTGTGCTAGCAGCGCCCTCAGTTGGCGGAAAAATTCAAAAAACTTGCAAAACTAGTGAAAACTGTGCATGGCTGGATGGGAACCTGTGTAGGAAGGGGATGGGTTCGTAATAACTCTACTGTATATTTAAAATCCATGCCAGATTCGTAAATTTTTCCACATTTGTAGAGAATTGTATACTGCAGAAGGAGAAAGTTGAAAAAAGGGGGGTCCATGCACTCGTTTTTGTGCTAGCAGCGCCCTCAGTTGGCGGAAAAATTCAAAAACTCGCAAAACTAGTGAAAACTGTGCATGGCAGGGTAAGAACCTGTGTCGGAAGGGGATGGGTTCGTAATAACTCTACTGTATATTTAAAATCCATGTAACTGATATTACGCAGGGGAGGGGGTGGGCAGAGGGGGAATTTTCCCCACCAATCATTCAAAAAAGAGGACCCCCGCTCCCGGATCCCCTCGGAAGAACAAATTACATCTTAATTGATTTCGCATTACAACCATGACAAAGATGACTTGTATAATAAGCTGCCTTGTCAGTGATATAATAATAAACCTTCAATATTTAAAAAATTAACAAATCGCACTCTGTCACCACGGTCCCTACTATGTTGATAGACGCAATGTTTCTTAACATTTAGAAACCCTGTCTATTGTATATTTTCCCCTCTTAATTTAGTGTACAAAAAAGTGGGAGGTAGATGACCATGTCTATTGTATATTTTCCCCTCTACCCCCCCCTATAAGACAATAAAACTTGCAGTATTGCGATTACCTTTCTAGTGCTCCAAAAGGCGAGGTATCACCATCACATGGTCGCTGCGCTCCCTTACATGCAGATATATAGGAGCAAGGTATCTCAAGTATTAATACTGTCTACCACCAGTGGCGACAAAAGCGAAGTGGCAGATTTTTCCTACTATTAAAGAATATTTCTGGCCATGCACCTGACAAAATAATTAAGAACCCAGGTCATAGACAAATGATTCTTCGGCATATAATTATTTGAATTTCTTTCTCCAGCTCTCTTTTTGTGTTAATTTAGTGTACAAAAAAGTGGGAGGTAGATGACCATGACTATGAATTCCAAAGGACATCCATCTTTATTTTTTTTCCTATACGACTAACTTTGCCTATAGAAAATTCATAAGGGGCATCGAATGTTATCTTTCAGCTCAAGCTATTTAATTTTTGGTATAGATTTCGCAGGTACAGAATTATTGATTTCATCTATATTTACCGGGTTCTTCTTAAAGCCCGCCTCACACGCGATTTTTCAAGCGATCACTTGTGATGTGATGCGATGCGATGCAAAGCGATATCGCAGGCCATCGCTCGCTACCACAGGATCTGCGATTCATGTCTCACACTCTGCGATTTTAGCATTTCGCGCATGCGTACTTCATTACTGATAACGCGATTTGTAGTCGTATCAGCTGACACACGTAAACAAAGTTCCTGAACTTGAAAGGTAATTATTTTATTTAATAAAAAAGACATGAAACGCATGTGTAACGAATGTGTAGCCTATGTAGTAATTGAAATTAGTATAGAAACTTATAATTATAAATGAGGTAACCAACATTTAGGGGAGAGTTGCATTTTTATTCTATGTAATGTTAGATGGATTGGAAAAGAAAAGAAAAACTTCGGGTTATAGTTATTTAGATAATCCAGTTATTAGGGACTTTTAGAAGCAGTGGACTAGTACTTCGTCCCAGTCGACTAATTCGCGCATGTCAACGTCGTCGACTGCCCATGTTGACTACAGTTCTGATCATTTTAGATTTCACTCGACGTGTACGTACCGTCGACGTCAACCGGAAGTACACACTCAACGGATGAGCATAATATAGTTGAGCTGTTCTGATGACGTCATATAAGTGAACCTCGTCGAAGATTTCGGAGCACCGCAAAAACGAAGTGAACACGTTCTCGATTTTGCAAGTCAGGGAGGAGGACAGGGAGAGGGCGAGTGGCGCATGCGCAGTGGCGTAGAATGATGTCCTTGCGTACCAGTCGACTAAGTGGACGTGCAATTCTAAAAGCCCCTATTTTTTCCCCCGACATCCATGTGACTCTCTTTAAGTCTGTTTATTTTGGATTCACCGATTTGTTGGTTTTGTCTTGGCAGAATGAAATAATATTGATAATATGAATGATAATAGAATCAGTATTATCAGTTCATCGTTTTAATTAAGCGGTGATCCGGCATTTGCTTTGGAGACAACTGCTCTGGGTAGTGGGTTTATTTCGTCAGAAGTATGGGTTTAATTGGGTAATGGCTTCCGAGGATTAATCTTTTAATTTTTTTTCTTCTTCTGTTTGATTGTCAGGTATTTTCCGTTTGTGCCCCTCCCTTTTATAAGTTTGGATCGATGTGCCCTGATCTTTACCCCCTCCCCCGTTCTCTATCTCATTCTTTCTTTGCTTCTCTTATCATCTTATCTCGAATCTCCACATCATTTTCTCTCTCCTGTCCCCCTCTATTGCTCTCTTAACATTTCTCAATGACGATTAGAACTATAATTCTCTCCACCCCCCTCTCTCTCTATCTTTGTGGAACTCTCTCACATCCCCTCTCAGTAAACAGTATTCACATAGGACCGAGTGAAACACCGAGCTCTCAGTGACATAGGTATCATGCATCTTTATTGGAGACGTGCTGAATATCCCTTACAATAGCAAGATGAAAGCTGCATGTTAAAGAAAAGTTACTCTATTTTATGGGAAATACAAATGAAATGATTTTGATCAAAGAAAAGAAAGAAAGAGAGGGAAAGGGAGAGAGAGAGAGAGAGAGAACGTGTTTACAGTG
The DNA here is from genome assembly GCA_025617745.1 of Heliocidaris erythrogramma. Classification (NCBI taxonomy): domain Eukaryota; kingdom Metazoa; phylum Echinodermata; class Echinoidea; order Camarodonta; family Echinometridae; genus Heliocidaris; species Heliocidaris erythrogramma. The sequence continues at coordinate 36,890,386 of CM046871.1, read as the reverse complement.
AGTCAGGCATAGTTCCAGTAAACACACAAGGTCCATTTTCCTGAAATGAAAACACAACCCAGCGGCGTATCCAGGATTTCCCAATAGGGGGTGTAAAAGTTACATTGACTTTGTTAAATCTACGGGCTATTTAGCCACCCAATAAATTACCAGGAACAAATTCAGTATAATTGGTATGTCTTTATTATAATTACATAAAATACTTCTGGAAGTTATATAATTCGAAAGTATATACTTAATGAGTTTCTCAATGAAATAAAATATAATTAAGGAAACATCCGACAGTTCATTACAGTTCAAAGTCTATCAATGGATGAATTGAAGAAAAACGTATTACATAACGTGATGCTGTGAAAGATGGTCTGTCGAAGGACGACTAACTAAAAGAAATATGTCGCGACGACACTCGGTGTCCAGACGTGAAGAAACGGGAAGGAAGACCTCTCGGTGAAAAATGAAGCTGTCTAAACCGTAACCCTGAAGATATGTCTCTGTCTAGACCCGAAGTAACCCGAAGTCGCTTGAAGGGACGTGATCATGATGGTGAACAGGACCGTGAAGAAGTGATAACCATGAATATGGCCCTGCCCAGTTCCATGACATCGACGATACTGACAACGAAGGGGACGACCATGGGGACGACCCTGGAGTAACCGCCGTCTAAAGAAAATGACCATTCCAAAACTATATGGCCTACCATATACACTTCAAATTCAAATGTATTAAACTGATACTTATAATTTCCTTCTATTTCAAATGTCTTTCATTAAAATTACCCTATAATAATCACCAATAGTGATTATATCTATGTCAGCACTTCAACCTGTGCTATGAGCCATTGCCTACTATACTGACTTTAATATAGCTGCAAATAATCTAATATGATCAGTCATTAACTGTCTGATATAATTCAATGACATTGAATAATTAATGTGACATTTACAAATGGAAAGTGATTGAAAATACCTGTAGGAAACTAATACAATTGTCATTTGGTATTGGAAGGGTGATATAAAATAATTATCACTTATGCAAAAGAACTTACAATTCGGCCTTGAGGAGAGAGAACCTCAACCTGGCACTGAAACGGCTGCTGCTGGCTGCCCCTATAGTGCTGGCTGCTAACAGTAAAGCTGCGGCGGCTGCTGGCCGCGCCTACTCATGCCGGCTGTAAAACTTGCTGCAGAGACAGAACCCTCAATATGGTCCTACTCGTCTGGCAACTAAATCAAGACTGCCCTGAGCCTTGCTACCTTGCTTACACACCCAGTGAAAGTATTCAAATGGTACAAAATACAATAGACACAGCAGCTGTCCATAAAGACTATACACATTCCAAACCTATAGATTGCCTGGCTAGGCTATTAGGAAATACAGGTTGTTTGCTTGCCTGGTTAAACTAAACAAAGGCTACAACTATGCTCACTCTGCACATCAAAGAAAGCAATCTGAGGATGACTTCAGTCCATCAGGTTGCCTATTAACAAAACCCTACTGTATTATGTACTAATTTTCCACACCTGGGATAAAATTCTTACAATGGCCCCCCGTTTTCAAGAAAATATTTCATATTTTCTGCAAAAATATGAAAGAATTTTATACTATTTAAAACAAAAGTAAACTATCAATGTACCAATTTTAAAACCAGGAACCATAATATAAGGATTAATTTAAGTGTCTCGTCTGTTCTATTTTTTTTTTCGAAAAAAAAACCGTATTAAAGCTACTTCCTTGAGTTTTAATACTTGTTTCTTACTTCTTCAAAAAGATATTCTGGGTTTTATACCTCACACTTCACTTCTACTAAGAAAATCTGCTCCGACATTCTCGGATCCACGAATCGCCTCAATTCGGAAGCGAAACGGTTGTAGGGAGAGAGCCCACCTCATGACCCTACTGTTGATGCATTTGGTGCGGTTAAGGTATAGGAGGGGCTGGTGATCAGTCTCAAGGATGAACTCCTTTCCCTCGAGGTACACCTGAAACTTACTGATTCCCCACACCAATGCCAAACACTCGCGTTCGATCGTGGAATATGCCTCTTCTCTCGGTAGGAGTTTCCGACTCGCATAAGCCACGGGGTGTTTCTCTCCATTGTGTTCTTGGAGGAGAACAGCACCGAGTCCTGTAGCCGATGCGTCTGTTCGGACAATGAACTTTTCCTGTACATCAGGAAGACGTAGGATGGGGCTCTGGACAAGGCTTTCCTTCAAAGACTTGAAGGCTGCTTCTTCATTCTCACTCCACTTAATTTGGTTAGGTTCTCGATTTCTTGTCTTGTCCGTCAGTGGTGATGCAACAGTTGCGAAATTAGGGATGAACCTTCTGTAATAACTAGCCAGTCCGATGAAAGCACGCAGCTGCTTCTTCGTCTGTGGTCTAGCTGCACTCTGGATCTTCTCAACCTTGTTCACCATAGGCTGCATCTTGCCTGCTTGGATCACATGGCCCAAGAACTCCACGTGCTTGCCTCCTAAGTGACACTTACTGGGGCGCGCTGTCAAACCAGCTGCACGCAGTCTCTGAAGCAACTCGTTCAGGATAGCAAGATGTTCCTCCCACGTGGCTGTGTGGACGAGGATGTCATCCAAGTAATTTGTGACGTGCTTCATTCCTGTTAGCAATGACCGCATCACTCTGCTAAATGTGGCAGGCGCGTTAACTAATCCGAATGGCATAACTCGGAAATGATACAAGCCACTAGACGTTTGAAAAGCAGTCTTCTTCTTAGATTCTTCTGAAAGAGGAATCTGCCAGTATCCTTTACTGAGATCTATCTTAGAAAAGTAATGGGACCCAGACAAACCCGCAAAAATCTCATCAGTATTGGGAAGAGGTTCAGCATCAAAGACTGTGATGCGGTTCAACCGTCTGAAGTCTATACAAAAGCGATTGGTGCCATCTGGCTTCTTCACTATGACTATTGGAGATGAGTATGGAGAGTTTGACTTCTCAATAACCCCCATTTCGACCATCGTATCTACTTCCTCCTTGATAACATCACGAAGAGCATGAGGGACCGGATAAGGCTTCTGTCTAACCGGATCATCAGAAGTCAGCCGGATCGAGTGGGTACCTAAGTGTGTCTTGCCTGGAACATCTGTCATTACATCTTGGTAGTGACTAAGCATGCACTGTACCTGTCCTTTCTGTTGGGCTGATAACTCCGGACCCAGTTTGACATCTTCCATGGTCTCCTGCGCTTCCAAGACTGGAACATGCACCTTCATGTTACCTGGAATTGAAGAACTTTCACCTTCATTACTGTTATCTCCTTCAATGATTGAAGCAAGGGCGACCACCTCTAGAACTCCAGCGCTAGTAAATTTGTCCTCTTCACTTGATGACTGAGAGATCACATCTTTGTCTACTCGATCAATGTATCTCTTCAAGAGATTTGCATGAAATGTTTTCAACTTTCCATGTACATCTAACCTATAATCAAGATCACTGAGCTTGTACACTACCTTAAACGGACCTTTCCATTGTAGGAGCAGCTTGTTGTGATCTGTTGGAAGGAGGATCAAGACCTTGTCTCCAGGGGCAAACTTCCTCGGCCTACTCTTTGCGTTGTAGTAGCCTACATTGCGTGACGTAGCCTTCCGCAACTCTTCCTGTGCGGCTTCCATGGTAGTCTCGAGCCTCTCTTTCAAGTCGACAATATATTGGTATGTCGTCTTCAACTCGGCATCTTGAGGCTTACCACTCCACAGCTCCCTGAGAATCTCTAACGGTCCTCTAACTTGCCTCCCATAAAGCAGCTCAAAGGGCGAGAAACGAAGTGAAGCTTGGGGTGCTGACCTATATGCAAACATAACTGGTGCTAGGTAGCGATCCCAATCACTTGGCCGATCCGCACAAACCCTCTTGAGAATCTGCTTAAGAGTCTGGTTGAATCTCTCAACCAGCCCGTTACAAGCGGGGTGATAAGGTGTAGTAGTTAATTGTTTAATTGACAATAACCTGCCTACCTCCCTCATCATTTCAGAAGTAAACTGAGTACCACGGTCTGATAGGATCTCTTGTGGTACTCCCACTCGACAGAATACTTCTACCAATGCCTCGGCTACCGTAGCCGTGTCAATGTTTGGTAATGCCACCGCCTCAGGATATCTCGTTGCATAATCCACGATGGTAAGAACATACATATTCTTCCTAGCAGTAACTGGCTTAATGGGGCCTATCAAATCAACAGCGACCCTAAGAAATGGGGTGTCAATTACTGGCATCTTACCAAGAGGCGCCCTAGGAATCCTTCCTTTTGACACAGTCCTCTGACATATGTCACAAGAACGACAATACCGAACAACATCAGCTTGCACTCCAGGCCAATAAAAATTAGCTGAAATCTTCTCTTTGACCTTCTGAACACCTTGATGACCACCTAGAATGCCCTCATGAGCAAGCTTTAACACTGACTGCCTATATGGTTTGGGAACTACTAATTGCCTAACTGAATTTCCACTTAAAACAGACTTTGGCTTATACACTCTGTACAGCAATCCCTGATCCATAACAAAGTATGAGTTCTGTCTCTCATCAGTTACACTATCACAAGCTAACTCTCTAGCCCTCTTAAGAGTAGGATCACTCTTCTGAGCCTCTTTTATATCTTCCGATGAAACATCGGGAATAGCTGATGGAACTATAAGGGGACGTGGGGGACGACGAGCCTGAGCCGTCTGGGCTCTAGTCTGAACTGCCATACCCACATTCTCCTGTACCCCATTCTCAACACTACCTGGCTTCCAATTTGGAAGAGGATTTTCCATTGGTCGAACATTCTCAATGTTGCCAAGGATCACATCAAACACTGGGGATTCCACGCACAAGGCCTCTGCAGTACCAACAAACAATGGCGAGTTAATACTCACTCGAGCCGTGGGAAACCTACGCACTGTCCCATCGATTAACACACACTGTATATATCGACCTGTGAACTGTTGTGGTTCCACCAATGATTTCTTCACAACTATGCCTGAACACCCTGTATCACGGAGGATACTAACATCATGGGATCCTATTTTACCATCAACAATTGGAAGTTGGTCACGCCATCTCCTTTGACATGCGGCACACATAATAGGAATGTCCCTAGCCTTATCGATCTGCATATCTACCTTGGAGGATGTCTCACTAAAGGTGGGGAAAGTCAATAACAACATGCCAATCTCATTAGTGTCGGAAGATACACTACAATTACAAGTAGGGCATGAGCCTTCTGATTGTTTCACACTCTCCGACTTTTCCTTTCCACCCTCTTTGGACCTGGATCTACTCCTACGCTGACGACGCCTGCCAGGTGGACTAGCATCCTTCACACCACTCAGACTAGCTGCTTGAAGCCTAACTCTACATTTTGATGCAAGATGTCCCATCTTATTGCATACATAACAAGGACCCACCTGCCTACGGGCTGTAGGTGAACCTTTTGGTTCATTTCTACTTTTACTCTCATGATTTGGATTGAGAGGAGATGCACTAGACTGGGCTCTAGATTTACGACTATCTTGGAGGTTCTTTTTTGGAACTCCAAAATAACCACCATGAGCTTCTACATACATGTCAGCCATGTTTCCCATCTCACTTATAGTTTTGGGCTTTCTCTCTTTAAGGAACAATGCCAATGCTTGACCTCCCTTTTCAATTAATTGTTGTCTAAGGAGCATATCGACCAAACCATCGAAAGAACGCTCACACTCCGACAACTCAATCCATCTCTCTAAATAATGGTCTAATCTAACCACAAACTGACTAGGAGTCTCTCCTGACTCTGGATTCGAAAATCTGAACTTCTTACGGAAATCATCTGCAGTAAGTTCAAATCTCTTAAGCAATGCATCCTTGAGTGATGCATAGTCCTTAACCTTATCACTCGGAAGCCTGGAAAACACATCTAGTGCCTTACCCTGTAAAAGTGCGCTAAGACTAATGGCCCAAGTAGAATGAGGCCAACCTTGGTTCTCAGCATAACGCTCAAATCTATTCAAATATGCGTCCATACTGTCCTTTCCTTCATTGAATGGAGGGAGTTTAGGGGATGGGGCCAAAAAACGACGGTCACCTACATTCTCATTACCATTTTGCTCTTGCTCCTTCTGGAGACGAGCCATCTCTAATTTCTTTTCCCATAACTCTATCTCTTATTGTCTATCTTCCCTAGCTGCCTTACGTTCATCTCTGGCTAACTTCTCTCTTTTCTCTACAAAAGCTACCAGAGCTTCACCTGAATATCCTAACTCTTTCCCTAAATCAAACAATTTAGTATCCATTTTAATAATTTATCAAATTATACGCAACCTGTTAAAAGAAATCAATTGTATCTTTGTACCAGTTTCTGGGTGTGTAGCTATGGCCTTACAATTACCTCAACTCACCGAGGTCCCTATATGCTTGCTTACTTCGCTCGCTTGCTTTGCTTGCCAATCCTGACTGCGACCGTGCATCAACCTGTCAGTGCCTCGGCAAACGGTCCTATCTCCTTTACAGAAGTGGCCACACTACTTTCCTGAAATGGAATGACAAAGAAAAGCAGTAAACATGTATTCCTGCAATGATCAACAATTGACAGTCTCAATATGATTCTCCCACAAAATAAGTATGAGTGCTATAAGGAAGTTTCACTTTATTCCTAACGATTTAACAGATTTGCGAGGGTCCCTGCAAAATATTGGAATTGTTACAGCTAAATATTCTCCCGGACAAGCCCCCATAAATGTAAAAGTTACATTGACTTTGTTAAATCTACGGGCTATTTAGCCACCCAATAAATTACCAGGAACAAATTCAGTATAATTGGTATGTCTTTATTATAATTACATAAAATACTTCTGGAAGTTATATAATTCGAAAGTATATACTTAATGAGTTTCTCAATGAAATAAAATATAATTAAGGAAACATCCGACAGTTCATTACAGTTCAAAGTCTATCAATGGATGAATTGAAGAAAAACGTATTACATAACGTGATGCTGTGAAAGATGGTCTGTCGAAGGACGACTAACTAAAAGAAATATGTCGCGACGACACTCGGTGTCCAGACGTGAAGAAACGGGAAGGAAGACCTCTCGGTGAGAAATGAAGCTGTCTAAACCGTAACCCTGAAGATATGTCTCTGTCTAGACCCGAAGTAACCCGAAGTCGCTTGAAGGGACGTGATCATGATGGTGAACAGGTCCGTGAAGAAGTGATAACCATGAAGAAGTGATAACCATGAATATGGCCCTGCCCAGTTCCATGACATCGACGATACTGACAACGAAGGGGACGACCATGGGGACGACCCTGGAGTAACCGCCGTCTAAAGAAAATGACCATTCCAAAACTATATGGCCTACCATATACACTTCAAATTCAAATGTATTAAACTGATACTTATAATTTCCTTCTATTTCAAATGTCTTTCATTAAAATTACCCTATAATAATCACCAATAGTGATTATATCTATGTCAGCACTTCAACCTGTGCTATGAGCCATTGCCTACTATACTGACTTTAATATAGCTGCAAATAATCTAATATGATCAGTCATTAACTGTCTGATATAATTCAATGACATTGAATAATTAATGTGACATTTACAAATGGAAAGTGATTGAAAATACCTGTAGGAAACTAATACAATTGTCATTTGGTATTGGAAGGGTGATATAAAATAATTATCACTTATGCAAAAGAACTTACAATTCGGCCTTGAGGAGAGAGAACCTCAACCTGGCACTGAAACGGCTGCTGCTGGCTGCCCCTATAGTGCTGGCTGCTAACAGTAAAGCTGCGGCGGCTGCTGGCCGCGCCTACTCATGCCGGCTGTAAAACTTGCTGCAGAGACAGAACCCTCAATATGGTCCTACTCGTCTGGCAACTAAATCAAGACTGCCCTGAGCCTTGCTACCTTGCTTACACACCCAGTGAAAGTATTCAAATGGTACAAAATACAATAGACACAGCAGCTGTCCATAAAGACTATACACATTCCAAACCTATAGATTGCCTGGCTAGGCTATTAGGAAATAATACAGGTTGTTTGCTTGCCTGGTTAAACTAAACAAAGGCTACAACTATGCTCACTCTGCACATCAAAGAAAGCAATCTGAGGATGACTTCAGTCCATCAGGTTGCCTATTAACAAAACCCTACTGTATTATGTACTAATTTTCCACACCTGGGATAAAATTCTTACGGGGGGGGGGGGGGGGCAGGAATTATTGATTGCCGTCATGTGGGAGAAATTTTTGCTTCTGAAGAAGGGCTGAGATGCAAAATAGTGCTATATAGTGCTATATATTTTTTTACGACGGCCAATAGGGGGGGGGGGGCGCTCGCCTGTTGCGCCCCCTGGATATGCCACTGACAACCCCACCTCTGTGTATATATATACATTTTAACAAACAAGCATAAGAATAAATGAATACACAGTACATTTCTCACAATGATTCTTTCTAATAAATGCACATAATTAATCATACACATACAAAATATGATGATTTTATCATCAGGAATATTTTGAGCACCATGTGCATTACATTTAGTGGAATATCTGCTTAATAGCAAATCAATACCTCAAAAAAGATTACAAATATTATAACAAATATTAGTATACAAATCATATGTATAGTTACATATTGTAATTGGGAGATGTTTCATCTCCCAATTTTCAAGTAACTACACTTTTCAAATGCAAATTTTGCTTGAATCATCAATATATATAGTATACTGTATAACAAACAATACAATTAGTATCATATAATATAAAGGTTTTCGTTCTAAAAAGGGGGGGGGGGCACAATGCATATTTTTCTTCCAAAAGGGTGGGGGCACGGGCCGGATGTCCCCCCCTAAATTTGCCACTGCTTCTGTTAGCTATGATTGCACCAATGTTTACAAGTGGGTTTTTACAAACACATATTAATCAGACATGATTATTTACTTTTGGGTATAGAAATTTAACGTCACCATCTGAAAGACGGGATTCAGTTTTAAACCGGGGTCAGTCAAAGTTGGTTTGGAGGCTGTTGATCAGGACAGTGGAATTGTCTCCAAATGGGTGGAGCCAGGGGGTATAGGCTTAATTCACCCTATGCTGGCTGTGTCAAGAAAACCTTTAGTATAGGAAAGCCTTATGAACTATGACTGAGGGGTCAAATCTGGGTAGTGAATTATGCTAATTGACCAAGTTTTGTGCCTGCAAAGTAATTTAACTGTAAAGTTAGTAATGACAATTTGAATCACAACTAGAATCTCACTATTTTCAGAGATTTCATGTCCACATACATAAAAAGCTTTGAATAATGTTTCAAAAACTAGTACCGATTTTCGAAACTCAACATTGCTCTGTTTGTGAATGGCCTATACCGATAGTTTGCAGGTACAAACCCTGGTCAGTTGTAAAAGAGTGTCTGCACTGTAAGATTACCATACATGTAGGCCATGTACTATAGCTGCTCCTGACATGACCAGAAAATAGCTGAATTAGGCTTCTCTCAAGACACAATGATTTTATGATAAAGTGTCAAATTAGGGTCTGTGCTTGCAGACTACTTTACTGACAACATAATTTGCAGGTGTGTGTGTGTGGGGGGGGGGGGGGCATTGAACAAAGAAAATACCACCTTCAATCCATATGATCTGGAGGAGACGGCTCACATAATAACAGTTTGATGTTGGATTCCTGAGATAGTTGTAAAATTTCTGAGTAGGTATCACCAGTTATGGGATGTGCTCCAAGTTGATTTTCTTCAATGACAGACATGCCACAGAGTTGCTTGCATCCAGATCTGCAAGGAAATCGAGGGATCAAAATAAATGTTCTTATTTATCCACACATTTGCTTAAAATTCATGTCCAGTAATGTATTTATTTTTTCACTGATAGAAAACCCAAATGTATTGTCATTTAATTTGTTCTTATAAATATTCAAATATGGATTTTAATCTGTGAATTATGAAATTATGGATGCCAGTATTACTCAAACATACATGCAGGTAGATTCATGGGGTGAAGTGAAAACTGAAGAGGCCACCCCCCCCTACCCTGTGAGGGCGAACCCTCTTTTGAGCCCATCCATTTTGCTATGTTTGATTCAAGCGCTGCGTGCAAGGACTATCTTGCACAACTCAACTCGTTTCATTCGGCGCTTCGGTTTACACTTGAGATGGAGTAGTCTAACGCGCTTCCATTTTTGGATGTACTGGTAGAAGACTAACGGCAAACTTCTCACGTCCGTATATGGTAAACCTACGTTTACGGGCCAGTAGACGCGATGGGACTCGTACAGTGCTACATCGTATAAAAATGGTTTGATTAATAACTTAGTGTGTCGCGCCTTGCAAATTTGTTCTTCGTGTAAGCTCAACCCCGAGGTTCTTCTCTCTAACGCTTCCCTGTTCACATCAAGCAAATTCTGCGAGACAATGGCTATCCGGAGCTTGTCTTTGATCGCGTTGTGCAGCGTACCATTGATTCGCGGACTCGCCCTGTGTATGGGCAAAGAGTTTAAAGGGTCACTAAAATAAAAAAATAATTGCCCATTTTTCGTAGGAAGGTGTCATCAGGAGCCAAAATTTTTTATGCATTCTGTCATATTTTATAATCATTTGAAAAGTATATTTTTGCTGATTAACAGTCATAAGCCCCGCCCCTAAAAAAAACCCATCGAAGCGACATCGTGATCACGTGATCTGTGACGCATGAAAAGTAAGGGAAAATATTCCACTAACCTATACCGTGCGCGCCCGGAGGCCCCCGGCAGGCCCAGCCCGGTGCCGAGCATGATATTCACCGCATCAACCATTTTGCATTGCGTATTTTCGCGGTTTAATTCCTCACAATAACTTTGATTTTGGGACACAGTTTCATCAATAATGCCTAATCGGTGTATAGTTGCGGGCTGTAGCAAGACCCCTAAAGATGGTGTAAGCCTACATCATTTTCCTAAAGATGAAAATCTACGGAAATTATGGGTCGCAAATGTAAAGCTCACGCGGGCAGAGTGGCAAGGGCCGGCCAAGTGAGTGGAGTACAATCTGCAGCGATCACTTTGCCGAAGATGATTTTGAGCATCCTGGCCTGTATTCCGAATTTGGCATGAGGAGAAGGATAAGCTAGCTAAAAGATTCAGCTATTCCAACGATCAGACTTGGAGTCAAGTCTTCTAATCTGTTTTTCAACCGTGACAACAGCTGCAGCAGCTTCACCCGTAGACCGAAAATTCTGTCTCTCGCTCGTTAGCTGAGACGACCTAACGAACGAGAGACAGCTTTTTCGGTCTACTTCACCCGTAACTCCAGGGAGCTCCAACGCGTTGGAGCTCCCTGGACTCTTCACCCACGGCCCTTCACCGTATTCTGCGAGGGGTTCAAACATATTGTAACGGCCACGGTTCGCCACGCCAGCTGACACGGCAATCTTGTCAGGATGCCCCGTGCCTTGCCGAGCTCCCCGTCCGTTTGGTCAAAATATATGACCGCTGCTGATGGCTGGAGTTACCGGCATACAACCATCACCAACCGTCAGGTACTGCTCACCACCAGATCTACCAGCAATCACCCATCCGTCGATTTCAATTGATCACCCTTCTCGCCTCGGCACAGCAGCAGACAATTGATCATCCTTCGAACAATCAGTCACTCATTTGAAGATCATTCATTAGCATTCATCGTCTTTCGAAGCCCTAATGTTAATTAATCAATTGAACTAAATATGCAAAGGAATTAGTCTGGAACCATCATTTTCAGTTGAAAAGCAAGTTTAATCATTACCTTTAGGCAACACAAGAGTACAGGTTACAGGGTGGAAGCCAAATCTCGGTGAGATTGATCGGGCTACTCAGGGGGCGGATACAATGTGATGGCTAGTCCTAAGCACATATTCCTCCCATACACAATTTGTATTCCAATATTTACCCATATGACAAATCATTGTGAAAACAGTTAGTAAAAACAACACTTTCGCTTAAAACAATATAACCCCGACTGAATTATCAAATGTAACCACTGATTCCCGTCCAGATAACTTGTCCAACAAATAATCTATCAAAATGAGTCATGACAAACCCCCCATATAATTTGAATATGCGAATTATGCTAACTTTCCTTCATTAAGCAGTACCTATACCGATACGTTGCAATCCCCATTGGTCTACACGTTATAGCGGATGTGCTGTTACTTATACCCATCCCTTACTACAGAATAGTGCTAAAATATTTAGCACAGGTTCGTTACAATATAATAAATTATGGTCGAATTTCCACTTGCCACTCGAGCTTCTTTGCCTTCGGGGTCTGATCAATCATCTGCCAGTAAATCAGAGTTCGTATCTGCATGGCTCAGAAAAGTCCTCCAACTCGGAATCGCGGGCACTTTTCCTCTCTCTATATATAAGTTACTCGAATTCAGCCAAAATCTAAGTCAGTACTAATGTACTATGTAAAGCGAAGTAAAAAGAAACAAACCGTAAAACCTATGTACGAGGGGAACATAGTCACTGCCGTACTAAAGATGTGTAGGACATGGTACAATCATACAGACGCATAAAACGGCTGTGCACGCGTTTATGACCAATGCAAAACTTTCGTTCGGCAAGCTCAGATGGATGAGAACAATGTTCAAAAGAAAAGCTAAAAAACAAAACAAGAGCTGTATATTTGGGCAAAAGCGTTTTCTGATCTTGTAGAAAATATATTGCTAATGATTATTCACTCCTAAGATTATATTAATTAATTTCCTATTTTCATAAATTGTCCGTTGAACAGAGGGGTCAAATACCGCATTCTGTGTACAATAATTATATGCTGCAGCCTGCAGATCTTGTGCCTCTTACTTTTCATACGTCACTTGGGGGTTAGCCAATCAGCTCACGAGTTTTAAGGAACGGTCCCAAAACCTCTAATTTTTCCCTTTTTCGCAAAACGAGACATAATTTGGACAATCGATTGGCAGATTCGTGATTAGAAGACAAAACTACATGGAAAGAGCACCCATTTTTTCTCTAATTTAGTCAACCTTTAAATACGAAGAGTGCTCAGTGCCGAAATCAAGCACGCGTATATATTGTGGTACATGTCGATCGGCCCAGAGGGAAAGGTTATAGTCTTAATCAAGATGTTTGTATTTTTTGTATTTTCTTTATTTTTTTCTTCTTTTTCTGGACAGCGCTTTTGCCTTTTGGTAAAGCCGTAGCTAAAGGGCATAACCTTCATAATCCCTTCAAATACAAACTTATGTCCCAAAACAGATAGGAATCAACTCTGACTGCACCAGGGAGGAGAGGGAGAGAGTTGGGAGGGGCCTCGGACTACATGTTTGTATTTTTGTTAAAGTTATTGCAATGAAATTTCTATTAATATTTATGATGTGTTCCCTGATATTAAGCTCTATATATGAGCAAACACTGCGATATATATCTGACGAGAATGTCGAGAAAAGTTATTTAAAAATAATAATGTGCTATCTCTACTTTTCTATCAAATCAGAATAATTTGATTAGCCTTATTCTTTTAAAATTCAAGACAGAAAAGGCTTTAATTGATTGCGTGCGATCAATTCCTTATATAAATATAAAGATTACATTAATAGTGCGTATCCAAGATTATATATCCAGGAATGTACGTGCCCCTATGTGCCAGCCAAAACCAAATCTGACATATCTTAGTTACACATTGAATGAAAGGAAATGTGTACCCCCCCCCCCCCCGCACATAAAGAATCTGAAAACTGTGTTTTTTTTTTTCCTTGCTTGTCATAAAATTCAAAATAGAATGCATCTGATGATTTTTTTTGTTCGTCAGGCGTGAGCCTCCCCCCTCTCCCTGCATTCCTGGATACGCCACCAATATAACCAACTTACGGTAAGTTATTTGTAATATTCTGCTGTAGAAATGTGAGACGACAGGCGAAGAAAACAGTATAGGGGCTTGCTCCGAAGCCATCACCAACGCAATATAGGGCCTTTACCGATTGTACGAAAAGGGGGATGGCCTCCGTGTTTTGAATTGAATTAACTAGTAACCAACAATAAAGCAGCTGATGATATAATTTATTTATTACCAGTCCTATTCTGTCTTTGTAGGAATATCCCATTACTTTTGCCCCAGCTCTCTTTGTCTCTCTCTCCTCCCCCTCTCATTTTTCTCATACTCTCTTTTCTCTCTTACAACCGATCTGTAAAAAATGACTCCAATAGAATTGAGGAAAAATAATGATCTCTTATTTTTTTTATTTGTGTTTTTATTAGGAAATCAACAGAAATCACAACTATTACAAGTGATTTACATGATTAAAAACAAAATCACTGAGCAAATTTTTTTTCTTCTTCCCTCCGAAAGTCGCTCAGTGGAGGGGTGTAGGGTATCAGATTTTATATGAGTCCAGTTTTCCTCCATAATTCTCTGACAGGCAAAAAAAGTTATCAGTTCTAAAAGGGGGATACAATTTTATTTAAAAGCCTCCTAAATCCGCCACTGATCCATGCCGGACTGTCACGTAAGTCTTACGGGGTGGGCCTTTTTACAAGTTTTTCTCGGAGGGTTAATAGAACGACATTGTTAGCCTCTTGGGCTTCCAAATTAAATTTGGTGCTCGATCCGGGTTTTTTTCACAATTTAGGCAAGAGCCCGTGTTATGCCAACTTGGGTTTCAAGAAGGGGGCCTCGGCCGATTCGTCCCCTCTTGATCCGCCCCTGCTATTCTGTCATGGATGTGAAGAATATGATTGCATAGAGTTGGTGTTCGATCTCATTAAAATTTTTTTTTTTGCTCAGTGATTTTGTTTTTAATCAAGTAAATCACTTGTAATAGTTGTGATTTCTGTTGATTTCCTAATAAAAACACAAATAAAAAAAATAAGAGATTTTTTTTCCTCAATTCTATTGGAGTAATTTTTTACAGATCGGTTGTAAGAGAGAAAAGAGAGTATAAGAAAAATGAGAGGGGGGAGGAGAGAGAGACAAAGAGAGCTGGGGAAAAAGTAATGGGATATTCCTACAAAGACAGAATAGGACTGGTAATAAATAAATTATTAGGGTTAAGGTTAGGGTTAGGGTTAGGGTAAGGGTGTAACCCTATAGAGGGGTAGACCAAGCCTAGATAGTGCTAGACACATATCATGTCCATGTACCTATTCCGCTCAGCTATTCCATGCTGCTTGCATGAACATCAGCCATTAGGCTAGGCGTAATGCGGTGATAGAACATTGATTATACGAATTTATGAATTTAACATATTGAATTTTGCCTCTGGTACATTAGAAATATAATAGTGAACTGGAATTTAGTTAGATTTTCTTCTAACCGGCTAGGCTGGGTTTGCTTTCGGGCGGACGTACGTCTGCTGCATGGTCGTCTGCTAGTGCACGATCTCATTGGATGTCATCGACTCACGTGATCGGTACACGCCCACATTAGGTCATCGATAACAAATATTGGAATGCACGTGTAGTATGGCAAATTATTATTTTTCTTTTAGGGTGCATATGTGCACCCCTAGGGGTGCAGACTACTGGTATAATAGCAGCACCCCTGTATGGGGTTCAAAACTGCACCCCAATATAAGGTTCATTTACCCTCTGGGTTCATAACTGCACCCTAATGGGTGCAACATCGATGACAATCGATCACCATTCTCGCCTCTTCACAGCTAGGCGGCAGACCATTTAAAGTTGCCGTTATTTCATATTTCACGCACATAGAACACAGACAGTACAATACACGCCATGAGGGGACCTCGGTGAAATCCATCAGGCCACGCCCGGGGGCTTCTACAGTCTCACATTTAGGATTACTTATTCAACTTTTAAGTTGCAGTGTATAGTCTACTATCTATTCCTATAACAAATCAGTATAGTAACTGTTAGTAAAACTAGCACTTTCCCTTAAAATGATATAATCCCGACTGAATTATCAAATGTAAACACGTATTCTTACTTCAATAACTTTTTTTACAAAGAAACTATCAAAATGAGCCGTGATAAAATCCCCATATATTTTAAAATGCGAATTATGCTGTCAACTTGCAAGCCGGTTCCTGTTAGTCTTTGCGCGATTACTCTTTTGAAACACGTCACTACGGAGATGTTCAATTTAAGCAAATTTACGACACAAGCTGATCGAAATGGATTTATTATTTCTTTTTCTAATTAATTTCATTTCTATGCTTTTGAATAATAAGTCTTATACTTCATGATATATTGTGACATAAGTGTCAACAATGCTAGTGTGGGTATTCATGTAAGATTAATACTTCTGCTCGAAGGGTGCAGAATTCAACCTTACACAATTTTGAAACCCGGTTTATGCAAAGCGTACCCGTAGGGATGCAAAATTCCACCCGAGTAGATATACGGGTGCTCCGCCAAAATTTGCACCCTAAAGTGAACCCTAATTTCTTAGTGTGTATGTTTTTTTTTTTTAAATTTGGCTTTACTTACTGCCCATATTGGCAATAATAGCACAAATTTTGCAGAGTCCGTAGGCCTATGCGTTTTTGTTTTTGCTTTTATTTTGTTTTAATTTTTTATTTCCCCCTTTTGTGGGTTCTACTCCCTTTTATTATAATTCTTTCATCTTTTTAAACGCGAACCTAATTTCCCCCGTGGTCAGGAGGTCGCTTTGGAAAAAAAAGAAAAACGGTTCTACTGGCCATAATAGGTATAAAAAGCTAAAAATTTTCATGGTCGGTAGGTTTTTTTTTTTTTTTTTAATTTGACTTTACTGCCCATATAGGCATTAATAGGAAAAATATTGCAGGGTCCGTAGGCCTATGCGTTTTTGTTTTTCTTCTTTTTTATTTCCCCCTTTTGTGGGTTCTACTTCCCTTTATTTTAATTCATTTATCTTTTTAAACGCGACCCTAATTTTCCAGATTTTGAGGTCTGTCGGGAAAGGTCAACAGAAATATTTTGTCAGGCCTAATGTGTTCCTGTATATACAAATGTGTGTCAAAGGATAAGCCAATAGCTGATTTTATTTTACATACTGGATTTTTGCTTTCTCAAAAGTAGCCCCCTGAAAAAAAAATGTTTTGGATTACAGTCCTATTGACCACCTTCACCAGTTTGATAGGGCATGATAATAATAGTTCAGCAAATATAGCACATATAACTAGCAAGATTCTGTTATATCTGGTCAAGTTAAGAAGAAAATGAAAATATTTTAGATTACCCTTTTTTGTAAATTTGAACTGAATTGAATAAAACACCTTTGAACTATCCATCCCAACAGAAATATTCGAGTTTATAATGTACAGTCAAACATCATCCTTTGGCATAGTTCGATGCATACAATCTTAGAAGAATTGGGCAAAACAATAACCAATTTTTAAAAGACACTGGGCCACATACTGACATGTTAACTGTTAGTTAAAATTCACCCAACTGATGTTGGGTAATCTAAATGCTATGTGGTTGGGAAAATTAAATTGCCCAACATTAATTGCCCAACAATTGTTCACCTATTACTTGTTATCCAATTCTCAGTTTGCTCAATTATTGGTTATATTTTCAGTTGGTTAATGAATTGCCTAACTAATCTTAACAAATAATAATAATAATAATAATAATAGCTGTTTCTTATAAAGCGCCTTACCAGTTACAAAGTAACCGACCAAAGCGCTTACAGTATTATTAACCAATTTGTATTTTACCAGTTTGCAGAATAAATAGCCCAAATCCGTTAAAATTTACCCAAACTTATTGGGCAATAAATACTATGTGGTTAGGCAAATTCAGTTTCCCAGTTTTCCCCCTTTTCCCCTAACATAGGTAAAGAGAAAATACAGATGTATCTCGGATATCCTTCCAGTCTGGCATATGTCCTTACTGGTCGTAACCTAACATTATCCTAACTTATCATATCCTAACCTAGCCTATTATATACCCATCCTATCCAGCTCGTTAAACCATATGAAAGCTCTCATATCCCCCTTACAATCTACGATTTATTTTATTTATTTGCTGACAGGTTGCAACCCAAAACCATACGCAACTAAAAATTCACGAATATTCACATTTTACTTTACCAGCTCTGTGGTAAATTTTATGCAACTATTGGTTTACTAAATCTGAGAAATTTACCTAGTGTTTTTACCCAGGACTTAGGCAAAATCGCCAGATGTAGGACAAAAATTGCCCAACTTCAATTTGCTCATGTGTTATATTGTGCTATAACTAGATGGGTTGGAGAAAATAAAAATCGAATTTGCCCAACATCGACTAACCCAATAAAATATTGGACAATATACAGTTATAAGGTAAAAGCATTTACTGCCCAACAGCTAAGTGTTTCAACGTTAAATTCCCTTTTTTAATCACTCTGTAGCAGCCCCCCTCCCCCCCCAAAAAAAAAAACAAAAAAAAAAAACTTATAATAAAAAAAAAAGGAAAAAAAATTAATAAAATATTATTAAACTAAATATTGGTATTGGTAATATGAATTTGACCAACCAGTAATTGTCCGACTAATTTCACCAAATTATAAAGAATATTTGGACTAAATTGTACAGCTACTAGATGAAAACACGACAGGTATTTATGGTAAATATTGATGGTAAATATCTACCCGACAGTTCTGTCAAGTAAATTGCTACAAATTGGTATAACCGTGCGGTGCTGTAATATAGAATTAGGCATTTCGTTAACCAACCAGCAGTTTAATACCACACTTCATTTTTAAAACCAAATAGTGGTTGCCGAACTTAATTTGCCCAACATTTTAAGAGTGCAGGTTAGATGGGTTGAAATCAAGCTGACTTGTTGTCTGTTTTGGGGGCTCCAGAGGCTAAACCCAAAAGCTACATTTAGACTGATATCTTTTGATTCAATGACTTAGCTGGCCTAAGTAATGTTGATTTTATAATGGGATGAGCATGCTTTTTGCTAACTCATTACTGTATTGTCAGAAGTACATGTATATAGATATGACATTTTTTATTCAGATCAAAAGGGCGTGCATAATGACTACCTAGTCTTTCCCTTTCTTGCTTTGATATTTATTCAACGACTTCCTCAAATATTTACTTTCAATATCATACGTATGATACGACAGGTTATATTCTACTTTTTTTCGTATTAATGAGGTGGTCTTTAGACTTTAAATTGTTCTTATCAAGCAAGTCAATCTGAGCAGTTATTTGTTTTGCGAAATCAAAGCACGACAATATTAAGGCATATAGATATAGAAATAGTAGTGCCTGAAAGGGAAAGAAGAAATGAATCAGCTCTCAGTGAGGGTAATGAATCAGATCATTCAACGAGCACAGAGATATGCCATCATTACCTTAAACATGTAATGGACTTAAGATGTTATCCCTCTTGCAGGATTTCTGATGTATAATTATTTATACTGGTAAGAAATTTTTTTACTTACTTCATACTGACACTTACTATTTTACCATTATAAATGCTTCTGAAGGTAGCAGCATTTTTCATCGACTTGGCTTAGAAAGCAAAAACAATATCCTTGGATTTTTAAGAAAAATTATCAATTCTTTGGAAAATGAACATTACTGTTTCTTTTCAACAAGGATGATAGTAATGTTATTAGTAGACCGCCCTGTGAATAACCTAGAAATATTAGATACCATAACAAGTGCAGTAGGCTACTTTAAAAGGACTTTATACACCACTAGTCGACACCCTTATGATGTTTCTTACCTTCACATATCGCATTGATATTGTTGTCACTAATTCCTCTGAAAAAATGTAAACAATAAAACATGATACAATAGCGCTCTCACAGATTGTTGACAATTAAGAAATGTAAAAGAATTATATTATTGTTGATCACTGATCAAAAAGGAGAGTTTGAGACATTTTTTGAAAACCTCTGAAAGAGTGTGACAAAATTGACAAAATTCAAATAAGGTATATCCTTCAATGTGGCAGTCATGTATCCCAAATGATTACAACCAGTTTGGATGAGCACTGTAGTAATTATTGATGGAGGATCTTGACTCTCTTTCGAAGAGGTCCTGGGATCGATCCTTGCTCATTACTTACATCCTTGGACAAATGGTTTGACCCATATTTGTCTCTCTCGACCCAGGTGTAAATGGGGACCTGGTAATACTGGGGTAATGATAATGGCAGGACCCTCACGAAGGGCACTAGCATTAATATGAAGGAGGCTATACTCTTATTATTAAAAAATAAAGTATTATTCTATTAATATCACAATTATTATAAGTGTTGTTATTGTTATGATTATTGTTATCATTATTGATACTAATATTATTACTGTTATTATTGTTATTATTATAATTATCATTATTTTTATTATTATTATGGTAATGATGATAATGATGATCATTACAATTGATGTTTTTATCAACTTTCTCTTCTCGCTGTGTTAATACTTTTAGGGACATCAAGGATGGATCGGATCCAGCAAGGCAGTATTCACGTAGGATGCAAACAAGCAGCAATATTAATTTTCATCACATTGGTCATTACTGGACCTGTCGATGCATTAGATTCTCACAGTTTCCGCCTTGGAACAGAGGCAATCATCCCATTTTCTCACACGCTTGATGAACATTCTAAGCATTTCTGGGAAATGTTCAGATTGGATGTGAGTCAGCCATTTAACATCAATGGAACGATGAAGCTAGATGCTCTTAATCCCAGTCAACGTGATCGATTTATGATGAATGCAACATGGGTAGAAAACACCTTACAAGTTGAACTGCGTATCCAAAACATTTCGAAAATAGACAGAGGTGTTTATGTCTGGGCCATATCACAGCATGTGATTAGGGTTAAACGCTTAGTTAGTCAATTCGACGTGTTTGTGGATGTTATTCTTCCACCCGGTAGAGCAGAATGTGAGATTCATATTTCTCCTTATTCCGATAGTTTGCGCGAAGTTCACTGCCGGGCAGCAGTTGGAAGTGATGGAGGTGGCCAACTCATTTGCTATCAACGTGATGTCAAGTCTCCATTTCAAAGCTCTCCTGATATTTCAGCAACTCACGTGACCGCTGTCTTTTGGATGGATGAAAAGTATGATATTAGATGTTGTTCCCATGAAGCTAACTTTGAAATGGACTCTATCAGGTGTAATGACTTCTCACATGCTGCCTTTGATTCTGTCACAATAAAACCAACAGCAACAACCCATGATATCGTCATCGGGTCTACGAAAGCAGCAACAGCTGATAATATCAATGAAAGGAATACCACAAACATTAGTGAACCATGTAGCTTATCAACCCAAATTAAACACTTATCCTATGTTGATGATAATTTATGTAAAAGATGTAATCAGTCTTTACATATTTATTACATTGTGGCTATTTGTGTCGTAATATTGATTGCAATTATGTTGGAATTTTTTACAATCTACAAGATGAAGAAAAGGATTGACAAACAACTGCAGATGTGGAAGGACAAAAGTACAGAACTGAAGGTGAAAAATGTTGCCTTGCGAGAAAAGTAAACGGGAAGAAGCAGTAAAAACGATTTACATGATAAACGAAAAAATAAAGAACTGGGACTTTAATAGGGATGAGCAAAATTGTATGTTGTTACATGTATGCCTCCAGGGATTTGTAAATTCTGTATACTGATTTCTATTCATATATTTGGTGTGACGAGATATATATGTCACTTTGTGCATAGTGAATGGCACATTAACTGTTTATTATGAAATGTCCCGTAAGTTAGAATTCCATATATTGTCTTTCATTGGTCACAAAGAAAGAAAGAGAGAAAGAGAGGGCAAAATGCAAATCTGAAGCCATCACTATGGTTACAATGTCATGCACACTGGAAATGAAGGAGTTAGATTTTTTAAACATATAAAAATCACTCATGAGTATAGCACTAGGTAACCTCTGGCTTACTTGGAACCATTGTGTGATCACTGTCACGTCACGCCGTTTCATGATTAGCCTACTAAGCCCTAAATTCACGAAGGGTAGGGTGTAACGTTTGTGACCCCTCCTTTTTTATTGACGAAGTGTATGGTTTGAGACGTGAGTATTCGTAGATTTGCAATACTTTTTTTTAAAATAAGGTGTCGGATAAACTACACCCGACACTTCGCCAATAAGAGGGGGGTATTTCACAAATGTTACACTCTATTCTTCGTGAATTTAGGCTTAGTATTCACGAAAGGTCATGTAATGTGACGACGTGACGTGAATGTAATCACACGATGGTTCGAAGTAAACCGTAACCTCTTAATCTCAGGTTTAATTTTTTTATATGATAGGCACACCTTTCCCTCAAACACATATGTTTATCAGTTACCACTAGAATTGTCTGCGCTTTAGAAACCAACTATTATTCCGAAAGGATGGGTAGCGTCGCATCGCGTCGCGTCGACTGGAACCCGACCATTTTTCCAAAGCCTCACCCCCCCCCCCGTTTTTTCAAGGTCTAACACGTGGAAAATGGCTTATATTTTTGCGTTCTTAGAAATACATGTATATATATATATAGCTTTTAGTGTCTTAACAATATTTTATCATTGTATCTGTATATATCAAGACTGTACAAACCATGTCTACCAGTGGGGCCAAAAGCGAGAGGCAGACTTTTCACCTCTGTCAAGAGGGAGGCAAATCGTTTCGCCCCTCCCCCTCTTACAAAACCATGATTTTGCAGTATAAGGTATAGCTTTCTAAAGCTGTGAAATTATAAGGTTTCACAACGCAGTAATCTAAATTTTCTTGCTTACAATAATCTATTTTGCCCCCTTTGAGGGGCCCCTCGGAAGACAAGAAAAGGAGATTTTGATTTAAAATGATGTATAATGAGCTTTCTTTTGCTTTAAAACACAAGGGCTCAGCAATCCATAAAATACATTTTCGCTCGGTCGCTGCGCCCCCTTGCGTTCCCTAGCAGGGGTGTACAAAATCTACTACTGCAAGGAAGGGCATGTGCTTCTCTCTGCCAAAAGACAAGGAAAAGTCGGTTTTTTTTGTCTTCCTCAAAAGACAACAAATATTATATGACATCAATCATTTTGCAGTTTGATAATGGAAAGTTTTTTTTTTTTTGGGGGGGGGGGGGGGGTGGGGGCTCGAAAATAAGTAGTTTTAACATTGAATAATCTTAATTTTCTCACCCGATCGCTACGCTCCCTTGCATTTCAATAACTCCAATGTTTATTTCAATGTACTGCAGGTACATATAGTCTACATGAAGACCCCGGATCTTAGGGGCAGGGACTTTCCTTTATCAAAGGATTAATTATTATCTATTTATGAAGCCTAGGCTACGTTTAATCATGCAAATCATAATTTTAACGTAGGCGTGTGTTTAAAGTTTCTCTTGCATGCAAATATCAGTATTGTGAGAGCATTTTCTCTCGGTCGCTACGCTCCCTACCCCATAGTAATAAACTTATTTTCAAGTCATACGAAACTGCAGAATATCTGTTCCATTAAAAATATTCTGTTTTATGAAAAGCAGTTTTGTAATACTGTGTAATACGCATAAAACATGCTCTATGTCCCAATAATACAATTCAAATTTTAAACTTTCCTGAGCTTGCTGCACATGGATACCCCCCACAGGCGATATTCGGGCAATTTCCACTTCATTATTCGGGCAGTAATATTCTCATATTGGGCAGCCATGGTAGCGAGGTGCCCGAATATTCTCATATTTTGATATTTTGGCAGCGAGATATACATTTTCACGACCCAAAAACTGTAAGCAAATGTATATATTAGCGCAAAAGGTGTCCCCCTTACGAAAATGTGTCCATAGTCCAGC
This sequence comes from Heliocidaris erythrogramma, assembly GCA_025617745.1. NCBI lineage: Eukaryota > Metazoa > Echinodermata > Echinoidea > Camarodonta > Echinometridae > Heliocidaris > Heliocidaris erythrogramma. Next base: position 36,866,669 of record CM046871.1, on the reverse strand, counting down.
CTTATACAAAAGAGCCATTCTTTTTAAAGTGAAGCTTTTTTGATAAAAATGAACTTCATTCTTGTAATTTTTTGATAGCATATTCTTGAAGAGTAATGCCTAAAGTTACATGGTGCACATTTTCTTTTTAAATTGAAGGCCCAGTTATGCTAATTTGCAACCAATCCCACTGGCATAAATTACATAATGGCCATCTCTCATTTTGGCTTATTTTTTTTTTTTGATCCTCAGACGAGGAATTTATTATTAAAAAATAACTCAATACATATTACACAGTTTACACAAAGGAAGAATTCATAAAATATATACGATTATACAGTCTTCTAATTGATTCGAATATCGTAAGCTTAATTTTCTTCAGCATTTCTTAATCGTTCAAACTTTTCCTCTGAGAGCTTAAGTTGTTTTTTCTTTATAAGATATTTCACATTTTCCATGAGATCTCTTTTAAATTCAAGAAACATTACAACTGAATTAAACTGTTTAGATTTCAAATAACTTAAAACATACACCCTATAAATTGTATATTGAGCAAACAATAGGATAATGTTAAGAAGAATCATATTTTCATTATCAATGTCATATCCAGTAAATAATAATTTTTCATTAATATCAATGTATAAATCATAAACAGTATTGATTAAATATTTTACTTTAAGCCAGAATACATTAACTTCAGGACAATATAATAGAACGTGGAAAGTATTTTCATCTCTTTTACAGTATTTGCACGTAATATCAGATGTAATTTTCCAAATGTTTTCTGAAGTAAACATTAACTATAATCCTCAATTGTTTCAAATTAAAACAGGTGATTATATCAATATTTTGAATACTAAAACAAAACAATTTTATTCTTTGTTGGTTGATTTGAAATCTTCTGAACCAAATGTATGGTACTTTTGGCAGCACAAACTTCAATTAGCAGCAAATTTTAATTGGATTTCATTACTGAAATTCAAGTTTGGAAAATTGATAAATAACAAAATAAAACAATATAACTTTAAACTAATTCATAAAATCTTACCATCTCTCATTATAAGGCTTGATAGTTGTTTCCACTATGTCGTGAAATCATACCCTTCCTAGGTCCCTTTGCAAGTAATGAAGTTGAAGGAAAAAGTAAATTTGCGTAAGCGTTATGTAATAAAGAACATGCATAATTAATTCTAATGTCACCCATGTGACCCTGAAACATAAAAAAGTTAATGCTGCTTGAATAGTACAATTGGTATAATGTATAATTTTCCTGTCAAAAGCTAATGTGTCCTACAGCTCACCAATTATCATTGCAAATAATTATGATTCTTAAATGACCTAAATGCAGATGGTCAAGTGTATAACTGGGCAAGTCATGAATACATTCTTTGTGGTCCCAGTATTGCTGAGTTCTTGACCTTATAGTTCTGCTTTCACTCTGTAATCATTTTGCCTAATCTTCTAAAATTAATGGGCAAGCTCCTGCCAAACAAAAATAAGCGTCTGGCTTTGAAGTCACTTGAGATTGGTGAAAGTAATATCCGATTCTAAGTAAATAGCGAACATGAATAACTATTTCGCCAATGTAACTAAAAAAAAATATTTCAGTATCTTCATTTAAGTGCTCATCTGTGTTTTCATTTCATAAAGTTAAACACACTAATATTGAGAAGTGTTTTCAGATTTCTGAGAAAAAGTCCCTGGCCTAAATGGGATACCTACTTGCATTTTAAAAGATTCACTTTCTTACATTATCAATCCTTTATTGCATATTATCAATATTTCACTTGCACAAGGTAAAGTCCCGTCTGATTGAAAAATGGCGAAAATCACACCTTTATTTTAAGGAGTCAACATAAAACACCCAACTAATTATAGACCCATTTCAGTGTTACCTGTATTGTCCAAAGTGTTGGCCAAATGGTATTTAGACATGTATATATATATATATATATATATTTTAAATTCTTTTTCCGTTTCACACAAACAAAATATAAAGAAACCTGACATGATAAATATAATACAACAAAGTTGTTAGAACATGTGTCATATAGAATACATGAGTGAATTAAAAACACTTTGGCTTATAATAAATCTTGCCAGAAAGAAGCAAAGCTTGTATAAGAGGCAAGCCCCTGAACTTAGTTTCAATACGTTTTAATCCAGGGAAAAGAATGTGAAGAAATGTATAATGAAAACACAATATATACATGTACAAGATATAAGAAGTTATAAAAGTATAACTGATAACAAATATAACAGGGGGCAGAAAGAGAAGGTGCAGGTAATTGTGAAAAGACAGACTGCAGGGGTACGTGCATGGAACAGGTCGCTAGGCATGCTTATATGATTTCAGTTAAAATAAAATGTTATACGAACGTATAATATAGGTATGGATAAGTTATAGTTAATTATGTATTGACTTGACCTGTTGGTGTGAGTATTGACAGATTAACATTTTTTTAAGCATACATTTAAAAGCATTAATACTAGGGGATTCTTTAAAATCATGAGGCAGAGAATTCCAGTATGCAGATCCAGAGTAAACAAATGAGTTCTTTGCAAATAAAGTTCTTGTTAATGGTAGATGATAGCAGTTTCGTTGTCTAGTTGGGTAATAATGTATAGAAGTATTCTTGCGGAACATATTGGAAAAAATTGCTGGAGATTGCCTTTACTTAATTTGTACATGAATTGGCCGAGTTGGAAAAAAATATGTCATTTACTTTGAGAATATTGTTTTCAAAGAAAAAAATATCGGTATGTGATCTAAATTGCGTTTGAAATATTATTCTTAGAGCCTTTTTCTGCAAAAGTAATATCCGGTTTAATTGTGTTATTATTGTACATCCCCAAGCTATAATTCCATAATTAATATATGGAAAGATCAATGTGAAATAAAGTGTCAGCAATGTTCGAGAAGGAAGAAACTGCCTGAGATTATTAATGATTCCGATATTTCTAAAAATTGTTTCGCATGTGCTATCGATACGAGGTTTCCATGATAATTTGTTGTCAATAAGAACTCCTAAAAATCTTGTTATAGAAACATTATCAAGAACATGGTTATCAAAATGGATACTGCCTGGTAAACTATTGATTTTATTGCTAAATAACATGTAATTTGTTTTTCTCCAGATTAGGTGAAAGTTTGTTTGACTTGAAGCAATCGGTCACATATGTCAGTTCAAAATTCACAATTGTAATGAGTTGATTAACATTAGCATGAGAAAAGAAAATATTTGAGTCATCAGCGAAGAGTATGAATGACAATAAATTAGAAGATTTTTGTATATCATTAATGTACGTAATGAAAAGTAGAGGGCCAAGTAGGCTACCCTGCGGCACGCCACAAGTAATTGGAAGAGTAGAAGAATTGCAATTGTTAACCGTTACAAATTGAGTCCTATTAGTGAGGTAACTCCTGAACCACTCCAAGGCCTTCCCTCTAACTCCATAATGACAAAGTTTATGTAGAAGAATATCATGGTTTATGGTATCGAAGGCCTTGGAGAAGTCCAGGAAGATACCAACAGTGTAGCAACCTTTATCGATAACTTATTATCAGATAATTAATTTGGCTTTCGTCCCGGTTATTCAACCAGCACAGCTCTTTTTATAATTATCGAACATATTCGTAAGAACCTAGAAACTGGGTTTGCTGTTGGTTTAGTGACCTTGGATCTAAAGAAGCATTCGATATTGTCACAAGCCCAGTGCAAAAGCAAAGGACAGGAATACAGAGAAAAAAAAATTGCCTAAGTACTGTTCACACAACAAATTACTAAAGTAAAACATGGATTGGGATTACAAAAATAAAAGAATATATCTTTAATATGATTTAAGTTTAACAATTTTCACATCATCTGAAGTGTTAAGGGACAACTTATTACAATTAAACCACTGTGAAACATAGCGCATTTCCTCATTCATAATTTGACACAAATCATTAAACTTTACTTGACTTTAAAGGATATTGGTGTTATCAGGGGAAAGAATTAATTTCTTTTTATCAGAGCAGTTAATCAAATCATTTATGTACAATAAAAACAACGGACCAAGGATTGAATCCTGAGGCACGCCAAACTTGACTCTCATTGGATCTGATAAGACATTATTGTAAAAAGTTTTTTGACTTCGATTTTTAAAATAATTTTCAAACCATAATAATACTGTGCCTCTAATACTATATACCTTTAATTTTTCTAACATAATTACGTGATTAATCGAGTCAAATGCCTTACTCAAATCTAAAAACAATCCCACGGTGTGCAATTTATCATTCAACGGAGATATCAAGTAATTATGTAAATCAACAAGGGCCATTTTAGTAGATACATTCTTTGTAAATCCATACTGGCAAAAATGTAATATTGCATGTTTAGTTAAAAATATTTCTACACGATCATAAACCTTTTCTAGAATTTTTGAGAAAAATGGTAACACTGATATTGGTCTGTAGTTTCCAGTAACATGCATATATTCCTTTTAATATATTGGGCTAACTTTAGCACTTTTCATGTCTGATGGAACTCTTCCAGTAGATAAGGAGAAATTAAAAATATGAATAAGAGGTTTTGAAATATAACTGGATACCTTCTTTAAAATACATGGATTAAGATTGTCAGTACCACAGCTACTATTACTCATAAGTGATTGCACGATTTTTAAAATTTCTGATTCATTTACAGGAGTTAAAAACAATGAGGCACCAATCAACTGAGGCAAGAATTTGCTAAAATCATTACTTCTGGGAATATTATTGCACATGTTAGGACCGATGTTAATAAAAGGAAAATCATTGAAGTAGTTTGCAATGATATGGGGATCAATGGATCATAAATATCTTGATCATTATTCTTAAAATATGACGGCGAAGATTTATTCGATTTATGAGACATTTCTTTAATCACTGACCAAGTTTGTTTATATCCCCATTTAAATTGTCCTCTTGCTTCTATGAGCAAAATAAGTTCGACGCGCTTTCTTTCTTAGCTGATTTACCTTATTGCGAGCTTCATGAAATTTAGCCCTATTTATATTTGACCTCACCTTCCAATATCTTCTATATAACTTATTTTTATCTTCAATTAATTTCAATAATTCGAAATTTAGCCAAGGCATTTTAAATTTCTCCGTATTTTTCTTTGTAATTAACGTTATGTGTTTTTCGTAATGTAAGGCAACTTTGGTTTTAAATTTCTTGTAAGCAATTTCTACATCGTTACAATGAATAACACTTGTCCAATCTTCTGTTATCAGATCTAATTTAAAATTATTTACCATGTTATCATTAATCAGCCGCTTGTTTACATTCTGCACAGGCCTATTAAATAGGGTGTAATTTGTTATTTGAATAATTGGTAAGCGCATGGTCCGTGAAATCGCAAAAATTCCAGAAGTAATGAATGAATATTATTTGTAAAAATATTGTCTATCAATGTTGCAATTCGAGCAGAAAGACGAGTGGGCTTATCAATTAATGGCAAGAGTTGTGACAAATATAATACCTGCAAAATATTAGCCCTATATTTATTTGTACATTTCAAATTATCAATATTAAAATGACCCAAAATATACATCATTTTATTTTCTTTATTAAGCTCCTGCAAGCACGTGTCAAATTAACTTATAAAATATCAGTTCTGCTCTTTGGTTGTCTATTTCCAACAATAATGTTTTTCCTGATTGAACAATTATTTCAATACAAAGAATTTCAATGGCATCAAGTTTGAAATTTATTTTTTTTAAATTTTAAAATTAAGTGTATTTGAAACCAATAATGCTACTCCTCCTCCTCTACCATCAATATGGTCGGAATGTATGAAGGAATATCCTTCTAAATCAAATGGGTGTTTGGGAATGAATTCACGTTTCAGAGAAACCATATACAGAAAATGAAAATCAACTACTTTACAAAAGTTCTTATTTAGATGTAACAGACTAAAATTACTATTATTTGATTTAGGTAAGTTTCAATATAATATATACATTCAATCATTTCTCCTTGTAGATCATAATCAATAATGTTCAGACAATGAAAGGGTATCAATGAATTCATCATTATTTAAGTGATGACAAAAAGGCAATGCAGAGTTCAAGCATGAAGGACATTCCATAGAAATATCTAACTCACTACACATCATGGATGGTGTGGTGCTCATTTTGTATCTATCCCCATCGAGAGTTGAAGAATATCAGACGTAAAATGAAAGAGAGCAGGTTGAAATACATACTTATATCATTTAAAAGTTCTACACATAAAAAGTAAGTACACAAGTTTAAAACAAAAACATACAAATAATAAAAAAAAGAAGCAATGAAGTGTTAAAAAATGGATATCAAAAATGTCTAAAAGTCTGAGTTATTTCAGAGACTATCATGAGTTGAACCAAGTATTTACAGGGTTTTTTCAGATCTTCTACGCAAGTGATCAGGTGTTCCTGTCCTATTTGTCGGCGACAAGGCTGTGTCCATCTCGCGACCATGCTGCTTTTAATAACTTTAGCTGACGATCTTGCATGTTTTAGTATAGCTCTTGATTAGCTTGGGTTAAATCTTCCTGGATGGATTTAAATTTTCCTTTAAGTTTCCTGCTTTGTGAGATGACTTGCTGACGGTTTCTGTAAGACTTGAATTTAGCTATGATTGGCCGAGGTCGATTTTTTTCTCGATGCTTTTCTTTTGAGCCGTTACGATGTGTACGCTCAAGATTATCCTTAATTTGTCAGCGGTACTCCGAGGGTAACATTGGATAGACGCAAGATGATCTCGTCGGTATCCTCCTCTGGGCATTCCTCTAAACCATGGGCGTTAATCGTTACGTAACTCTATTCATCATGGGGGGGGGGGGACGGCTATTGTGTCGTCCCCCCCCATGATGAATAGAGTTACGTCACGATTAACGCCCATGCTCTAAACCCCCCCCCCCCAAAAAAAAAGGAGGCAGTTCCTCCGCGAGTACTGCTCTTGTTGATCGATCTTATATCGCAATGACTTGATTTGCTCATTTTGCGATTCCAACTGACGATGATATTTTTCAAATTTCTTTTAATTTTTTTTTTGTCAGCTGCTGCTTCGAGATCAAGGATCCGGGCTTCCTGCCTTTCGATGGTATCTTTCAGATCGGCGAGACATTTCTCAATGTGGATATTGACTAAATCCAGAAAACGCTCATCTAGTCATCTTTGAGGAGGTCGTGCAATATTGTACAAAGCAAGGCTGCCTTTTCCTTTTCTCTCTCCTTCTCCTTTCCCTTCTCCTTTTCTTTTCCCCTGGTTTTAGGCCCTTCTGATAGGTTGTCAGCCATGTTACAAACCTGTACAAATATTCAGTTACACTTCCAATCGAGCATCAGCTGGCAAGAAGCTTGGTGAATACACTCGATCTCTCCAAGGAGCTTAGAAGAGCTGGAGTCACAACTAGCAACAAATTAATTCAAGCAGCTGCCCCTTTCTAAGGATGCACAAAGGAATCCGCAGGTGCGTTGTTGCCTTTGATGTCCGATGTTCGATGCCGCCAACATCATGGGAAAGCTGAGTAGTGATTTTTGGCACAAATTATTTATCGGGAATTTAAAACTTTTTATTTCAATAAACAAATTGAAAATTGAGCAGATGATAAACTATGAATACAAAAGCTTAATTGTGTCCAGAAATTTGGCTATATTTATGATAGCTGTTGCAATTTTTGAAAAAGGGACAAATGTGACAATCCTAATATTCGCAATTTGACACTCTTCCGATCACTTCCGACAAACGAAAATAAAAAATGTAATTGTTCAAGTAGAGTTATTTCAGATTAGTGTGAAGACATGTCAAAATCGAGTAATTTTGATTCTTATTTTAGGAAATTTTGCACCATTTCTTTTCGCTTGCCTCCAGTAAAGGTAAACACTGTGAACTGCTCATATTATACACTAGTGAAAGCGAAAAGTAATTATCATTGCAAAAGCATATTTCCCATTGAAAATGTCCCGTAATGTAACCGCAGGCACAAATGACACTCAACGAAGATTATGTTTTTAATTTGTAAACAAATCTTTCGGCATATTACTCCCAGTGTTAAAGATCGTATGCTCGATCTATAATGAAAAACACAAGTCAGAAAAAATTGGAACCAGCGGGATTCGAACCTGTTATCTACTGCTTGCCGGGCAGCGACTTAACCACCAGGCTATTCTGGTTCACGGCCAAATCACGACGAACTAGAATCAAATACCCAAGATCCTCTTCTTTCTGACTCATTAATATTCAAACGGTCCGCCGTGGAACAATGGTTAGTAAACGAAGAAGCTTGACTGGGGAGGAATTTTTAATTTGTAAACAAATCTTTCGGCATATTACTCCCAGTGTTAAAGATCGTATGCTCGATCTATAATGAAAAACACAAGTCAGAAAAAATTGGAACCAGCGGGATTCGAACCTGTCATCTACTACTTGCCGGGCAGCGACTTAACCACCAGGCTATTCTGGTTCACGGCCAAGTCACGACGAACTAGAATCAAATACCCAAGATCCTCTTCTTTCTGACTCATTAATATTCAAACGGTCCGCCGTGGAACAATGGTTAGTAAACGAAGAAGCTTGACTGGGGAGGAATTTTTTAATTTGTAAACAAATCTTTCGGCATATTACTCCCAGTGTTAAAGATCGTATGCTCGATCTATAATGAAGAACACAAGTCAGAAAAAATTGGAACCAGCGGGATTCGAACCTGTCATCTACTGCTTGCCGGGCAGCGACTTAACCACCAGGCTATTCTGGTTCACGGCCAAGTCACGACGAACTAGAATCAAATACCCAAGATTCTCTTCTTTCTGACTCATTAATATTCAAACGGTCCGCCGTGGAACAATGGTTAGTAAACGAAGAAGCTTGACTGGGGAGGAATTTTTAATTTGTAAACAAATCTTTCGGCATATTACTCCCAGTGTTAAAGATCGTATGCTCGATCTATAATGAAAAACACAAGTCAGAAAAAATTGGAACCAGTGGGATTCGAGCATATTCAAACGGTCCGCCGTGGAACAATGGTTAGTAAACGAAGAAGCTTGACTGGGGAGGAATTTTTAATTTGTTACAAATTAAAAATTCCTCCCCAGTCAAGCTGGGCAGTTCCTCCGCGAGTACTGCTCTTGTTGATCGATCTTATATCGCAATGACTTGATTTGCTCATTTTGCGATTCCAACTGACGATGATATTTTTCAAATTTCTTTTAATTTTTTTTTTGTCAGCTGCTGCTTCGAGATCAAGGATCCGGGCTTCCTGCCTTTCGATGGTATCTTTCAGATCGGCGAGACATTTCTCAATGTGGATATTGACTAAATCCAGAAAACGCTCATCTAGTCATCTTTGAGGAGGTCGTGCAATATTGTACAAAGCAAGGCTGCCTTTTCCTTTTCTCTCTCCTTCTCCTTTCCCTTCTCCTTTTCTTTTCCCCTGGTTTTAGGCCCTTCTGATAGGTTGTCAGCCATGTTACAAACCTGTACAAATATTCAGTTACACTTCCAATCGAGCATCAGCTGGCAAGAAGCTTGGTGAATACACTCGATCTCTCCAAGGAGCTTAGAAGAGCTGGAGTCACAACTAGCAACAAATTAATTCAAGCAGCTGCCCCTTTCTAAGGATGCACAAAGGAATCCGCAGGTGCGTTGTTGCCTTTGATGTCCGATGTTCGATGCCGCCAACATCATGGGAAAGCTGAGTAGTGATTTTTGGCACAAATTATTTATCGGGAATTTAAAACTTTTTATTTCAATAAACAAATTGAAAATTGAGCAGATGATAAACTATGAATACAAAAGCTTAATTGTGTCCAGAAATTTGGCTATATTTATGATAGCTGTTGCAATTTTTGAAAAAGGGACAAATGTGACAATCCTAATATTCGCAATTTGACACTCTTCCGATCACTTCCGACAAACGAAAATAAAAAATGTAATTGTTCAAGTAGAGTTATTTCAGATTAGTGTGAAGACATGTCAAAATCGAGTAATTTTGATTCTTATTTTAGGAAATTTTGCACCATTTCTTTTCGCTTGCCTCCAGTAAAGGTAAACACTGTGAACTGCTCATATTATACACTAGTGAAAGCGAAAAGTAATTATCATTGCAAAAGCATATTTCCCATTGAAAATGTCCCGTAATGTAACCGCAGGCACAAATGACACTCAACGAAGATTATGTTTTTAATTTGTAAACAAATCTTTCGGCATATTACTCCCAGTGTTAAAGATCGTATGCTCGATCTATAATGAAAAACACAAGTCAGAAAAAATTGGAACCAGCGGGATTCGAACCTGTCATCTACTGCTTGCCGGGCAGCGACTTAACCACCAGGCTATTCTGGTTCACGGCCAAATCACGACGAACTAGAATCAAATACCCAAGATCCTCTTCTTTCTGACTCATTAATATTCAAACGGTCCGCCGTGGAACAATGGTTAGTAAACGAAGAAGCTTGACTGGGGAGGAATTTTTAATTTGTAAACAAATCTTTCGGCATATTACTCCCAGTGTTAAAGATCGTATGCTCGATCTATAATGAAAAACACAAGTCAGAAAAAATTGGAACCAGCGGGATTCGAACCTGTCATCTACTACTTGCCGGGCAGCGACTTAACCACCAGGCTATTCTGGTTCACGGCCAAGTCACGACGAACTAGAATCAAATACCCAAGATCCTCTTCTTTCTGACTCATTAATATTCAAACGGTCCGCCGTGGAACAATGGTTAGTAAACGAAGAAGCTTGACTGGGGAGGAATTTTTTTAATTTGTAAACAAATCTTTCGGCATATTACTCCCAGTGTTAAAGATCGTATGCTCGATCTATAATGAAGAACACAAGTCAGAAAAAATTGGAACCAGCGGGATTCGAACCTGTCATCTACTGCTTGCCGGGCAGCGACTTAACCACCAGGCTATTCTGGTTCACGGCCAAGTCACGACGAACTAGAATCAAATACCCAAGATTCTCTTCTTTCTGACTCATTAATATTCAAACGGTCCGCCGTGGAACAATGGTTAGTAAACGAAGAAGCTTGACTGGGGAGGAATTTTTAATTTGTAAACAAATCTTTCGGCATATTACTCCCAGTGTTAAAGATCGTATGCTCGATCTATAATGAAAAACACAAGTCAGAAAAAATTGGAACCAGTGGGATTCGAGCATATTCAAACGGTCCGCCGTGGAACAATGGTTAGTAAACGAAGAAGCTTGACTGGGGAGGAATTTTTAATTTGTTTACAAATTAAAAATTCCTCCCCAGTCAAGCTTCTATTCCATCTCAAGGTGTCTGGAATACATTAAAGGTATAAGTATTCATTCACGATTCTTTATACTGAGAAGCACTATTCCTAACATGTGTAACCTATCGGTTTTCTTACACCAACTCATTATGAAAAGCAGTTTACACAGATCTACCCATCTGGGTACACAATAAAATAGTTATGTTCACACGTAGTACATAGCATCGATGCTATGTAAGTTTCAAAAATATTTCCAGTACGTTCAGACAGGCCGTGATCGACTTGCTTCTATCACCCACTCGTGACTATTCATCGCTCACCCGCTGCCAAAACAATTACTGCGCCACACAGAGTGACCCGAGTATAATTGGTATGCATGGTCAAACGCGCGGAAGTTTGTGTACAGGGGTCATATGATGCGAAGCTTTTGTTTTGAATAATATTTTATTTGTCTTCATAAATCAACATAATAACACAATAACAATTCATTTGTAATATCGATAATACAATCAAGTAGCAAATACATGTGTTATAATACTTAAACCTTGTACATGTCAAACTTGACTGAACTCCAATCTTATGTCAAAATAAAACACATGCATGCACACTATATTCTCTGGTAAGCACATGTAAATCAATATCTAAAGACCACATCATACTTTAGTTAAGGTCTGATTCTGAAAGAGCAGATTCTCAGCTTTAAAATGATATATAACTCATTGGATGTTCATAACTCAATGTACAAAGAGAAGAATGCACAGTCCCTCATAATGTTACTTCTTAATAAGGGTTTAAAGTTTGCAGTCTATTGAAGCACCCTGACTTGCAAAGTGTTGTGCTAAGGTGACAAATGGAGGATTAGAACTCAATGGAAATTTCTATGAAGGGATTATCAGATTGTCCTAAAACTTGGCATATTACATAGCCATATCCTGTTTATCATAGTGCACAAGTATCAATGCAAGAACTTTCTCCGGGAGATTTATGGGAGATTAAAATGAGACAAGTATTCACGGTCGTGAAAAAGAAAAGTAATACAAAAAAAATCCAGAGAAGACACACATAAGTCTGATAAAAAACTGTCAAAAATACCACTTTTAGATTGTTTGGTGCCTCCACATTTTAGATTACTTAGAGAAAAGTATACTCTTTCAGGAAATACCCAAAACTAAAATTTGACCATGCATGCCAACCAAAACACATTGATTGAGCTCTGATTGAGCGACTTTTAGGTGGTTTTGTGGAGCCTGGTCATATTTAAAAAAGAAAAAGATAAAAAGAAGAAGCCCCCCAAAAAACAAACAAACAACAAAACAACCCCCTTCCTTACCACACAGTATACACATTAGCCTACTTATTGTCTATTATTAGCCTACGTATTGCACTGGTTGTCTGTCTAAGTAAGTAAACTAGTAAACACGATAACATAAAAGCAAAACAGTAACTACATGTATGCGCCTCCATAAAATTACAACTGCTTAAAAAGATTGGTTTTTAGGAGGATTTTAAATGATTCGATAGATGTGGCATTCTGAATATGGGATGGGAGTTTGTTCCAAAGGGTGGGGGCAATGGACGAAAAGGCTCGGTCGCCATACCGGGTTTTTGTGCGTGGGCCATAAGATAATTGGAGAGAGGAAGATGAACGGAGGGGTCTGGCAGAAGAGGAGGAACGAAGGGTGACCAAGTCTTGAAGATATATGGGGGCAAGATTATGTGTGACTTTGTATGTGAGAAGTAGGATCTTGAAAGTAATACGAAAATGGACCGGTAGCCAATGAAGTAGCCAATGAACTAGTCACAAGCGCGGTGGGTAGTCTACCGCAAAGCGTCGATGCTTTGTCGCTGGATCCTGAGATTTATTCCTGCTAAACTCGCTGCAAGAATAGTTTGGAAACTCGCTTCTATCTCGTGACTATCTGCGTTCAGACAGCGTTTGGTCGCGACACTATCTGGTCTTCACCAAAATAGCATCGACACCTCGATAGCTCTACGTGTGAACGTACCTATTGTTTCTTTGTAACTTCTTCAAGTAGTATCATTGTCACATAATAACAGCAGGAATGTGAAAACAAAACTCACAACACTCCTTGAATAAGACACACTAGAGTTGTCCACTACACATGAAATCAAGTTTCCTCTTTGAGGTTTATATCTAATGATACATGTCAAATGCATTATAATTTCACTAAGAACTTACCACAGATTCTGCAGTAACACTTTTTGAGTCTGAAGTTCTGTTCAAAGTTACTTTCTCTGTCAAATCACCTCCCTTTGCCTAAGTAGTGAGTGGATGGTCTAGGTTCATCCCTCTCACCATGTGATGTGTCCAAAGTCCTTACTCTCTAGCTACCTATACCCTCTTTGACCCAAGGTCAAAGTTGACTTCCCCTTAGGGATCTCCTCAGAAGTACACTCACGGGATGCGTGTTTTTTTTTCCGTAACCCTAATGCGTCAAATTGCTCATAATACGGTTTATTCCGTCAAAACTAGTCGGCATGAATATTCATGAAAACGAATTGTAGCGATATAATAAAACGAGCAAGGGCATCGAGCAGCTGTTCTGTGTGGCGCAATCGGATAATCCGGTGCTCTCTCGGTGAAAGGACCACGAGTTCGAATCTCGGCAGAGGTTTATATTACGAAATTTGCTGATTTAAAATAAGGTGACTGAGTAAGAAAATAGTAAAAGTCCGATACGCGTTAGGGTTACGGAAAAAAAAGAGACGCTCACGGGATCTCCTAATTCAGAGATCGATATCCTTCATTCAGGGACCTTCTCAAAAAACATTCTGACCTGTCACAGTAAGGTTGCAGCCAGGCAGAAATCTTTTGTCTTATCTGCAAGGAAGATCGGGATAAGCACATGCCTGACATATTTTTTCCTCGCGGCATCGAACATGGTTCAAAGGGAATGAGCTACTTGTGACTGCGGCTCTTCAAAGCTCCTTGATCTCTCCAATACAATACAGCTAGACAGTGGGATCCCCAATTAACAATACAGTAGCACCATTCACGCCTCAGCAGGTATCAATAGGCAAGTTAAAACCAAATGTCACTGACCAAGGACAGACTTTCACAAAATTGTCTGCATGGGACTATCAGCTTTACTCTCCATGATATGTTTGAAATATACCGGCGATCAAATAAATACTCATTAAAACTCACATTTTCACAGTTGCAAATATCAAGATGTCACTGGTTGTTGCAGTGTGGTAGTTACATTGTGGTAGTTCACATTGTCCTTAAACGAATGTCTTTAAGCGAATGAAGTACGATTCAAACATCAAAATTTAAGATAAAATCTCTTCCAAGTCTCACAGTCAAAAGTTGCCTTCCTTTTTCAATATGTTCTAAGATTAGTGTTAAAAAAGTAAATATTCTCTTCGTAATTACTGCTGTAAAATTTGTCTTGATAAACCCAAAACGAGCAACACAAGCATAACAGTTTTCAATTTCAATTTTTTAATTCATTACCGTCTAACATTCTTCGAATGGACAATGCAAGCTCACTCTCTTTGTTAAATCCGTCAACCGCATCGGTTTTTAACTCTCTGTATGTGTGTATGTGTGTATGTGTGTGTGTATGTGGGGGGGGGGGGGGTGGGAAGGGGCAGGGGTCACAAACTGAAACTCTTATTTTTTTTCTTGACAAATTTTGATGTAAATGTTTTAATTTCTATTTGTTAAATCATTTTGCATGTTGCTTTATTATATTTATTTTTTTCAGTTTTGTTTACATTTTACCTGTCCATTTTTCCTTGAATGAATGTGAGTTTTATTTTAAAATCGTGAATAAATAAATACAATACAATAAAATTGATGATGACATCCTATACAATATGATCGAAATGTAATTAGCTCTCGCATATTTATAATATAAATGGCCAATGGAAATATGTTTCTTGTATACAAGCATGAAAAAATTATGTTTACTTTGATTTATTGGTGTCTGAACATCAATACTACTACTACTACTACTACTACTAATACTACTACTACTACTACTGCTATTACTACTACTACTACTACAACTACTGCTATTACTACTACTACTACTAATAATAATATCGATAATAATAATAATAATAATAATAATAATGACGATAACAACAACAACAACAATAATAATAATAATAATAATAATAATAATAATAATAATTGATAGATAATAATAATGATAATAATCAAATAATTTCTTGGTACTGCAAAATTTCAATATGGCACGAAAAAGAGACATGATAACGAAGCTTTTCGACCTGCACTCATCAGGTTATCACGCAGGTATAAAACAAATTACTTGAAATCAACTATATTATACTCGGTGAACCCGGACGCAACCTAGACGCCGTAATGCACGCTAACAGACCAAAGATAGCCAAATGCGATTCAGCGATTGGTCTCCACTTGCTGAACAATCCAGCTTGCGCACAAAGCTATGCCGACGATCAATTTTCAATTATGTCCCGGGCCAGAAGCTCAGCGCATTTACGCTTTCTGGAAGCTGCTTATATCCAATCGCAAGAACCTCTTCTGTGCAGACAAAAGGAGTTCGTCCAAGCTTTGCGATTGTTCTGAAATTACGGCGTCTAGGTTGCGTCCGGGTTCACCGAGTATAATATAGTTGATTTCAAGTAATTTGTTTTATACCTGCGTGATAACCTGATGAGTGCAGGTCGAAAAGCTTCGTTATCATGTCTCTTTTTCGTGCCATATTGAAATGATAATAATAATAATAATCTGTGTTGTTTACCCAGATAGCCTCATCAGTACTAAATACTGTTCTCCCTGATGGCCCTGCAACCCCGGTTGCCCAGGCTTTAGGACGACAACTGTAGCGCTCAGTGCATTCAAGGAATAATCCTACCCACTTACTACACATGGGTCGAGTCTGGCAAATGTAGATAATAAGAAATACATGTAGTACTAGGAAAAATACATACCATAGATATAAATATAGAAGTTTTTGAAGTTTTTTGAAGATATTTGAGTTTAAAAAACCGGCTTCTGTGCGAGGTCACACACATGACCTGTAGGCCTACTTTTTGACCTCTGACCTAGAACATCGATTATAATTGACCTTCTCACTATGAACATGACGAACAAAGAAGCGGAAAATTTATGCAGCTCCTCATTGTACCCTTCACAATTGCACTGGTTAACAAAAGAACATCTATTCATTGCTATCCTGTAAAAATGTGTAGAACAGGTGTCACATAATAGCAGTGAAGTGATGTCCTTTTGCTTACTAGAGCTATTGTGGAGGTTACAATGAGGAGCTGCATAAATTGTCCGCTCTCTTTGTCATCGTGTTCATAGTGTCTTTTTTCTTTAATGCAATGGCCTGTGTCTGTATTTGCTGTATTATACATGAAAAACCAACACACTTGGATGGTTATTAGATTTATAGGCCTCAAAATAGCGCCAGCTTCGTCCAATACTTTATACAGTTGTTTATTATGATATTTGCCTTCAGATTGCTTTAGATGAATCTTTTTCTTTCAAATGATAATCATCATACATCATATCTACAGATCAAAGTTCTCAGTCAACATCACCGATGTCAATATTTGTTTTCATTTCAAAGGTCATGTGATTACGGCATTGGTAAATAGCATGATGTAAATAGGGTGAATGATATGGAGGGAGACTGGTGGGAAATCAGGATTTTACGTTCAGGAATCAAAATCACCACGGGAGTTGTTGCGATAAAGAAGCGGTTGTCAACAACATCTTTGTCTGAATATTGCATACGCGACACAACATACTCCGGCCACGATTCGAATCTGATAATGGTAATGTACTTTTGTGAATAATTACCCTGGTATTTCATCAAGACAATAAATAATTGTATCAAGTAGATTAATTTCATATGGTAAATCGATGAAGAATGATATCGTGTCAGTTATTCAAACCAAAAATTTTCATTTACCCGCCGCGTTTTATCTCACTCTTATACAGTGTCGTATTCAGTATGAATCATACTTTTTCAGCAGCATGCAGGTGAGGAAAGAAAATTTAAAGCAGCATGAATTCTCAATGTAATAAAACTTATTAAGATGTATGCTATAAACGTAAGTTGAACTATTTCAAAATATGCTGCATATTAACGACATGGTTCAGTTACGATACATATAGTAGTATCAAATATATCATAATATGCCTTACAAAGACCTTCATTTCGATATTACATTAAGTGAACAGTTGAATACTCTGTTTTAAATATAAGGTAGTCCCTCCCACAAAGGTAGACTTCATCAGAAAGATTTACAACCTTGTAACAAAGTGTATTCAAACACTCACACCCATATACATTGGCGGATCCTGGGTGGGGGGGGGGGCACTTTCGGCCCGTGCCCCCCCCCCCCCCCCTTTGGAAGAAAAGTATGCATTTTGACCATAGACGAGGCCCCATTTTCTCGATTGTGCCCCCCATTTTAGAATGAAGACCTTTTTTTTTGCTTGTCAGAGAATTATGGAGGGAAACTGGACCCCCATAACCCCCCCCCCGATCAAATTTTGGAGGTGGGCCCCCCCCCTCACCGAACGACTTTTTGAGAAGCTGGCAAGACAAAAAAAATACGGGTCTACCTTTTCCAAAAGTTGACAAAACTGCATTTGCGTGTCCCCCTTATACTAAATCCTGGATCCGCCCCTGCCCATATACATGTATATAAGAGTCTGTGTTTTTTGTGTGTACGCCTATGAATAATTATTGTACATGAATGCAAGAGGTTCTTATTTTAAATCAGCAAATTGATATTCTAATAAAAACTTAGTTACAATTTGTTGTGTCATTACAGGCCGGGACATTAAGGATGGAGTGGCTCTGGAAAGTACATTTCTGCAGCCTGTGTAATAGGGCTACAATTTTCGTGTTTATCGCGTCACTTATAGCGAGACAAACTAATGCATTAGAATCTTACAGCTTCCGCCTTGGAACAGAGGCAATCATCCCATTTTCTTATACACTTGATCAACATTCTCAGCACACCTGGGAAATGTTCAGATTGGATGTGAGTCAGCCATTTAACATCAATGGAACGATGAAGCTAGATGCTCTTAATCCCAGTCAACGTGATCGATTTATGATGAATGCAACATGGGTAGAAAACACCTTGCAAGTTGAACTGCGTATCCAAAACATTTCGAAAATAGACAGAGGTGTTTATGTCTGGGCCATATCACAGCATGTGATTAGGGTTAAACGCTTAGTTAGTCAATTCGACGTGTTTGTGGATGTTATTCTTCCACCCGGTAGAGCAGAATGTGAGATTCATACTTCTCCTTATTCATCTCTTCTTCGTGAAGTTTGGTGCCGAGCAACGGTAGGCAGCGATGGTGGTGGACAGCTCATTTGTTATCAACGTGGTACTAAGACAACATTTCAAATCCCTCCTGTTTTTTCAGTAACACATGTAAGCGCGGTCTTTTGGATGAATATCAAAGATGATATTAAGTGCTGTTCACATGAAGCAAACTATGCAAAGGGTCCTGGAGACTGCAATGACTTTTTTCAAGCTGCACTTTATAAACCACAAGAAATTATTCAAAGTACATCCGCCTCACTGAGACCAACAACAGCTAACGGCATTTCCATCATGACTAGGGATAAGGCAACACCCCCTGATTCCAGCAACACGTATAATACTATGCCAATTGAACACACTTCAAGTCTTAAAAATTATTGCGTAAAATCTTGCAATTTTACCATATTGCACATTATTTATAATGTTGTTTATATTGGTGTAATACTAATTATAGTTCTATTTGCATTTGGGTGCCACAGATACAAAAAGGAAAAAAGCTAAGACGGGAATGCCAAACACAAATGAAGGATGTAGTTTAATATTGTTTATGGATCTTCTTCAAGAGAGTAGATTATGTCCTTTTACTTTCTCTTCTTTGCACTATGTGAGTACTTCATGTGGTGTGAAATATTTCGTTCACAAAGGAATACAAATAAAACACCTATTCAACATGTTCAATAAACATTATATTTTTTTTCATGAGGGCAATATAAAAATATGGCATCAAAAAATTAGAGATTGAAATGGGCACTAGTGTAATGAATAAATAATTTGAGGGAGCTGAAACAGTAAGAATAGAAATAATCTAAAGCGCCAGAACGCAATATATATACTACCAGGATATCGATCCGTTGTATCAGAAACAGACATGTATTCATTTTTCTGTACGATTAAATGTTGCACTCAAGCGATGCGTTTGATAAATGTTTAGATAATATATGCGAGGTTGCGTAGCGACCGAACGGGAACAAATTCTTAATGTGAAAGTGTGCATTTAAGAGCAAGCTTGATAACACAGGCAATTCAGACTCTGAGCTTAATACCACCTCCTTTCCCACTTCTCGTAGGTAGCGTGTAATCATCGTGTAGACAAGTTTTTCGACTTTCGCATTTTGGGCGACTACTCCTACCATGTTTACCGATATATACTCGTTTAAACATTTTCTTATGCGAGGGTGCGTAGCGAACAAGCGAGAAGATTTTTCCATTTCAAAATTGCGAAACTTTGCATTCTAGAGCACCTCAGAGCCTAAATAGTGTGCTGTAGCCTTTACTCAGTATTTACTATTTGTCTTATTTTTAAAAATTTCAAGGAGGGACGAATCCCCCTGAAATGATTTCGGAGGGACCTTCGCCTGTTTGAGAAGGCGTAAAAGAAGAGCTTTTCAGGTATCTGTGGCATGTGGCTGCCAAACTGAAATGTACTCTTCATGTGTTATTTACACATATACCAAGCAAGCTTTTCTATTATGCCTTGCTAGATGGTCAGTGGGTGTGCTTATATAATCCTGACAATATTTTTTGGCTACTTTTAAGAAAGCAATATATTTTTTTCTATTTAATAGCTTATTAATGAAATGACCATTTGACACCAAATTGTATCTCAAGAAATCTATAATACTTAAAATTACGTTAAGGAAATTTGAACTGACTTGAAAGAAATAATTCTGAGTTATCTAATTAGAAGGATTTTTTTCTTTTCTCCGTGCGGAGGCTGTAAGATTTTCGTGCGGATTCACGGGCTCCGTAGCCTCTACGATTTGTTATCGAGAGGGGTTTGACAAATTGTTAAAAATCGTAAGACCGTAGCCCTTAGACATGTCGTAGGTGACATCGCACAATCCTCGTACGGGCACCGTGCAATGGCCAAGCGTGATCATGCAGCAAATGCACGATTTTTGTGGACATGGGGGCAAAAAAAAATCGTAAGGAGATGGTACATTCGCACGGCCCTCGCACAGCTATCGCAAGGTTGCCGCTCGCTGCCCATGCAGTACCCGTATGAAATACACAAATAATTTCTTGGTACTGCAAAATTTCAATATGGCACGAAAAAGAGACATGATAACGAAGCTTTTCGACCTGCACTCATCAGGTTATCACGCAGGTATATAACAAATTACTTGAAATCAACTATATTATACTCGGTGAACCCGGACGCAACCTAGACGCCGTAATTTCAAAACAATCGCAAAGCTTGGACGAACTCCTTTTGTCTGCACAGAAGAGGTTCATACGATTGAATGTAAGCAGCTTCCAGAAAGCGTAAATGCGCTGAGCTTCTGGCCCGGGACATAATTGAGAATTGATCGTCGGCATAGCTTTGTGCGCAAGCTGGATTGTTCAGCAAGTGGAGACCAATCGCTGAATCACATTTGGCTATCTTTGGTCTGTTAGCGTGCATTTCAGATTTGCAGGCACGGACGGGCTGCGTGCGCTGATTGGTTGTACGGTTCCAAATAGTCGAGGGGATGTGTTGTTTAATGCGATCAGCCAACCGCTGAGAAGTACGGCCCACGTACCTGGCATCGCACCGGCACTGAAATTGGTAAATAACATTACTCAAGTGGGGGGGTGGGTAGTACATCCTTGCTAGTTGACGGTAGCATCCTGTGTGTAGAAAACACAATGCGTGTCGAAACCGCGTAATAGCAACGTGACACTGCGTGTTTGATCTGACTGGCGTATTTGTCAGATACCTTACCTCTCTAGGGTAGTTTGAGATACACGGGGCATTTGGCAGGTCCAAATCTGGAGGCACAACCTGCCAAATGCCCCGTGTTGCATCCATCTTCTTCGACTAATATAACATATACAATCACACACAATGATATAAACTGCCTTATTCTGCGTGTTATGTTATGTAGTGTGTGATTCCTGTCGTGTATTAAAGCTATGGGGGTTACCTCCCACGTATCTTCCAATTTGTTATCACGATTTCTCAAAAGCGGCCCTGTCAATTTTCTTCAATTTTCGTCAGTCATCAGTCCTAATAAGGTCATCTTTTTCAAGGTCATCAGGTTATCGTGACGTCATCCAGGCGCCATTTTGTGAAAATCAACTTATGGTGATATTTTCATAACGACATGTCATTTCTCTTTCATATTTGGCAGGGGCGCTACTCCACTTAAATAGGTAATAGGGGAATTGAAGATTCTTGGACAAGTTTGAAATCATCGTGAATATAATCATTATTATCAATCAATGCCATCATCTTTCACATCATCTTTTTGTCATTCGTCTTTGTCAAAATTATCATAATTATATTAGACAAATAATAGGCAGACCAAAAAATTCGTCTCCACTGACAATTTAATTTCTCCCTTTTGCCTTTCATTCTACCATGTTCTTCGACTATCATAACATATACAATCACAAACAATGTAATAAACTTCCTTAGTTTGCATAGTATGTCTGTTGGAAAGTAGTGTACAGTAGTTTGTGTACAACCCTATGGGAAATCTGATTCTCTGTCGTGTATTAAAGCTATGGGGTTAATCTCCCATGTATCCTGAAATATCAAATCGTCCGATTTTCTTAGATGCAAATCTACATCCATTGTCAACATTATCAGGATTATTATCTTGCACAAATATTATCATAATCTTACAAAGCAATTTGCCGCGATTACAGACCGACCACCTAATTCGTCTTCAGTGACGAATTAAATTTTTAGTTAGGTTGTCTGTCGGTATCGACAGATTACCTTTTAATTTCGTGAGATTTTTAAAATTTCATTTATCTTTACTCCCCTCCCCCATTATCTTGTAACCATGATTTCTCAAAATCTGTTCCGTTAATTTTCTTCAAATTTTCGTCAATCATTATGCTAACCCTAACCCTAACTCCCCCCCCCTACTGAGCGGCTTTTCGAGAAGCTGGCAAGACAATAAAAAAATAATAAAAATACTGGTCTACCTTTTCCAAAAGTTGACAAACCTGCATTTGTGTGCTCCCCCTTATATTTAATCCTGGATCCGCCCCTGTTTTACATACATGAACTTCAAGCCAGGGGTCAACATAACATGCCAACAAAATCGGCGCGCGCGTCAAAATTTAAAAATGCTCAAAATCACTTTTTAATTAAAATAAGAGTACGTTTTAATAAGGACATTTCGTAAGGAACGTAAAAACGCAGTTTTTTCGCATGGTTTGTCTTCCTGACACTATTCTTGACAATTTCCAACTATTTACAGTCATTATCGACATTCCATGATGCCACACGCGTGCGTCAAACTTTCAAATTCGTTCGCGCTTCAATGGGCAATATAGTGCAAAAAGTGGTCAAAAAATGAATCCGCCACAGCTCTCAGAAAGGCTGTGGACTACCCATTGTTTTACATATTCTAAAAGCCTATTAGTTGTTCATTTGAATTCATGAATAAAATTGGGGGTCGATCTGTCGGAACGTCGTAATATTTACATATGAACTAAAAAAAAATGACGTCATAATTTTGGTATTCATTTGACAATATTTCACTAATTAGTGGTCCATTTTTTTTCCAAATTTTGAATTGCTTGACGATTCTCTACTAGGTGAATTCCCACCATTTGTCATTTTAATGACGTCATCATGGTAAAAATTAAAGGTGACATTTCAGAAGTTTCCCTATATGCGCGTTATGCCTATTAGTCCATTAGTCCAGCGAACCTAGAAAAATTGCCTACACTGAAGTTTTTTTGCTGATATGTCATCTTATGTGGTCCTAGAACAATTTCAGCTCTTTTACCCAAAGGGTAATCTTAAACAAGTTGCATAATTTGCATAAATCCAAAATGGCGCCTGGTAGCCATATTAAACCCAACTTTTGATCTACCTGTTTATTATTAGTGTATGATGCATGTTTATAGGGGTTTCGAGGGACGTAGAGTTCATTTTAACGCACTTCTTGCAATTTAAGATCACGTTTTAGTCCTAAAGGGCAACTTACGTTTATATTTGTTACATGTGTACATGACTGTGCATAGGCCCCTACGTTAGATATTTAAAACTGCTCTATAGATGTCTAATGTTTATAATTATGAAGGAGATTTGGGTGTCTAGAACTGATCTCTGAGATCATTCATTCATTTATATGTCAGAAGGGGTCAATTCAAGGTCAGACTTGAAATTGATATTACGGATGGTGCTTTGTTATATGTGATACAATCTTATTCAGATACAGCGTATCTGTCATTTTTATTTCATTGTCAAGGCTTGGAGTTTAATATTTGTATTTAGAATAATGTCCGCCCAAATTGTGGATAATAATGCAGAATCAATCTATGATGATATCATTCATTCAAACTTCAAGTTAATATCAGTCACAATGGGATCAGTTCAAAGTCAAAGTTGAACTTGACCGGCTAAACGGCTAGATATTTCTCTAGGGAAAATACCGAGGTTTGACCAATTCAAATGTAAGACCAGCCGATTCCGAAATAGCCCCCTACCTTACCTTATAGACTTACTTAATGAGAATTAGGTGAACTTCATTTATCAAGCGGTTATTATTAGTTAGAACTGACCTCCTTGAAGTTTTATTAGTTTCATTGGTCAATTTATTTACTCTTTAGGACATACCTGCTGATTGCTTTATATTGCCCCGTTCCCACTCGATGTATTAGCTGTTCTATATTTATTATGTAATTTCATTGATTCTATGCAATTATCAATTTCTGAATGATTACTTTTTATGACCTATTTATGTACTGTGCAATAATATCCACTACTCCTTTCTTCCTCCACCCCTCTCTTTCTCTCTCTCTTCTACAGTTCTTGAATTTAGATCTTCTTTGATTATATCTTCGTATCTCCTCTCTTGCTTCTCTTTCTCTACTCATTCTTTCCTTATGTTAATCTCACGTACATTGTTTACACAACTAGTTGGTATCTTGAGCTACCCATTAATTTTCTATATTCAAACTAATATTTCTTGCAAATTAAGTAGAAATTTCTATGTATATATATATATATATATATATAATATAACTTTGAAATATTATTTGTCAATCTATTTTTATCTTCCACTTACACCTTCCCTCTCTCTTTCTCTCTCTCTCTCTCTCTACCATTACTTCGTTTGTCACCATGCCTCACCCTTCTTCCTTTGTATCCCTCCTTTCACCCCTTCTCTTTCTCTCTCTGTTAGTCTTCCAATGCCAGTGCTCACTCTCTTTCCTATCTCATCTATTTCCACTCTATCCTTTCCTCTCACCATCTCATTACCTCATTGTCTCATTGTCATTACCTGGCTCTATACCTCTTTTCATGAAGACATTATGATTCTTAATCTGTTATTAGATGCATGTAAGTACATGTAAAATATGTGTGACGAATATAATTTGTGTACTTTTTTCGATTTTCTTTAATGTTTAACGTATTTCAATGATGTATCTTATTGACTTTCATTTACTGTATTTATACCTTGTATTACCGGTAGTAGTTTTTTCGCTCTTGTTAATCTTTGTAGTTGATAGTTTATATTGTACACATGTTTTATTCAGCTTTTGGCTGCGACACATGTTTCTTTCAATAAACCATTTTTGAATGGAATTGAATTGAATACTGCATTAGTTTATGAAGGTTTCTAAATAATATAGACCTACTAGAACAATGTTGAAGTCCAGGGTTTTAGTCCACAATTGATGTATGTGGTGATGATGAGCTGTTATAAATAATGGATATCACCAAGTATACCATATTACCATTTACACCCTCAGTTGTACCCAAAATTTGCAATTGCAGGGATTATCTGAAAACATAGGATGTAAAGTATGGATTATGTTTATCGTGTTGTCCAATATTTGTCTAGTTGAAAACCCAGAAGCATGGTGATGGGATCTAGCACAGATTTGGTGGTATTCTTCATGTTTATTACATGAGACTTTCCCCAAGCAACGTTTGAAACAACCGTTTTGATTGGTCTGTAGTGGTCATCAGTTGAATGAGAAGTTCATGACAAAATGATCTAGATTGGCTATTGACTGTAAACCTTTGTGTTACGGGTTGTCATCAAATTGGGCAAGGGAAGGTCTTTTATATCGTATGAAACTGTAGGCCCTACCTACCCAACACTACCCGTGATGAACACATGGACCTTCCTGCATAGAAAGTGCATAGGCCTAATCTTAATCTAAATGCTACATCTGCAAAGTATATCTGAAACGGAAAGTTTGCGCTATAATTGCAACAATCTAGAACAGACTCACACATAGTGTAACATACTGACAAATGTCAATCAAGAGTGGCAAAAGAAATCCACAATCATGATATGTTACATGGCTTTTTAACATGCCCTTAGACATCAATTTTTGAGAAATTTAAGAAATATACTGTGTTAGGGGATTTTCGTTCTCGAATAGTAGAGGTACATTCCAGTATCATCCATATTTTCCTATCGAGCACCTCTCATCAGATGTTTAATCCTAGAACTTAAAGGGCCGTGTTATTACTCCATTAGCAGGTGACAGAATTTGCCTTTTGGGACATTATGAGCGTGATGAGTGAGACGTAAATGTATGGCGGAGAATAACCTACATGTATGCTGACGCTGTCTGTTAACTTGATGTACAAGAAAAATTATGTAACAGCGTCAGAATCTCAGTAACGAGCGCTCTTGGTTCCAACAAAGATCATTACCGGTAATACAAGTCAAATGTACGGAAGCTTAAAAGTGCCACCAAGATCATGGAGATGACGAGATAATTCCTCATCTTCTCGACTTTTTTGGTCCGAGAAGGCGAGATGCGGCCTATCGTCTAGCCTTTTCGACTTCTTGGGTCCAAGAAGGCAAGAAGGTGAGATCCGGAATCTCGTTAACTCGACTTCTTGAGTCCAGGAAGGTGAGAAGGTGAGATTCCAAATCTCTCCTTCTCGACTTCTTGGACCTAAGAAGTCGAGAAGACGATAGGCCGGATCTCGCCTTCTCGCCATTTCCGAGCAAAAAAGGTCGAGGAGACGAGATGCTGGATCTCGCTTCTTGCCTTCTCGGACCAAAAATAGCCGAGAACACGAGATGTCGAATCTCGCCTTCCAAATCGTATATAAACTAAACTGAGATTATTTGAAGCGGCACAGTTCTGAATACACATACTATTCTCTGAGTCCTGACAATGGAAAAAATGACAGATATTTGAATTTGTCCTTTGTGACCCTGGGGTAAAATTGAACTTTGACCTGACCTTCAGTTCGTGAACTCGACTTGAATATTGAAAATCTAACATCATTAAGGCATTCGGCAGCACATACCCTTCAAAGGTAAATCATATCTAAACAAAGTACTATCCATTTGAAGTTCAACTTTGACCTTCAATTGACCCATTTTGACAATGAATGAATGAATGATTTTAGAGATTAGTTCTACACATCCAAAACCCCTTCATTTAAACATTAGACATCTATAACACTTTAAAAATCTATCGAATGTACGGCAATGTAAACGGGTAACAAATTTGACATTTATTTGACCTTTATGACCTAAACGTGACCTTACATTGCAAAAAGTGCGGTAAAAATGAATTATACGTCCCTCGAAACCCCTATATACATACGTCATACACTACTATGTAACATGTAGTTCAAAATTGCTCAAGGTTGCCCTTTGGGGAACAAAGCTGAAAATGTTCTAGGACAACATAAGATCACAAATCAACAAAAAAAACTTCAGTGTACGCAACTTTTCTAGGCTCATGAAATGTCAAGCCGCCTATAAAGGCACTGTGAAGGATTGAAATGCAAAAGCAAATGGTAAATTGTATTTCATATCTTACAAGTATGCGAAAGTCACATGGAAAACCTAATTTCAATATGGCACGAAAAAGAGACATGATAACGAAGCTTTTCGACCTGCACTCATCAGGTTATCACGCAGGTATATAACAAATTGCTTGAAATCAACTATATTATACTCGGTGAACCCTAGACGCCGTAATTTCAGAACAATCGCAAAGCTTGGACGAACTCCTTTTGTCTGCACAGAAGAGGTTCATGCGATTGAACGTAAGCAGCTTCCAGAAAGCGTAAATGCGCTGAGCTTCTGGCCCGGGACATAATTGAGAAATGATCGTCGGCATAGCTTTGTGCGCAAGCTGGATTGTTCAGCAAGTGGAGACCAATCGTTGAATCGCATTTGGCTATCTTTGGTCTGTTAGCGTGCATTTCAGATTTGCAGGCACGGACGGGCTGCGTGCGCTGATTGGTTGTACGGTTCCGAATAGTCGAGGGGATGTGTTGTTTAATGCGATCAGCCAACCGCCAACCACATCCCCTCGACTTTTCGGAACCGTACAACCAATCAGCGCACGCAGCCCGTCCGTGCCTGCAAATCTGAAATGCACGCTAACAGACCAAAGATAGCCAAATGCGATTCAGCGATTGGTCTCCACTTGCTGAACAATCCAGCTTGCGCACAAAGCTATGCCGACGATCAATTCTCAATTATGTCCCGGGCCAGAAGCTCAGCGCATTAATACGCTTTCTGGAAGCTGCTTACATTCACTCGCACGAACCTTTTCTGTGCAGACAAAATGAGTTCGTCCAAGCTTTGCGATTGTTCTGAAATTACGGCGTCTAGGATGCGTCCGGGTTCACCGAGTATAATATAGTTGATTTCAAGTAATTTGTTATATACCTGCGTGATAACCTGATGAGTGCAGGTCGAAAAGCTTCGTTATCAGGTCTCTTTTTCGTGCCATATTGAAATTTTGCACTACCAAGAAATTATTTGAAAACCTAATTAGCTGAAAAGCTAAAGCCAGCCTTAGTTTTAATGTTTATTTGGTATTTATGTCTGCTAGAATATAAACAAAAGATAATTCTAAAGAGTTTGCCTGATTTTTGTCAGGAACTCTAATGACAGAATGATAAGTCATGTAAGTTAATGAATGGAAGGTGAATATTCAAACCGACATATACCAAGACCTAAAAATATACAAACAAATAAATAAATCAAAACAGTGTTTTATAATAAATTGGGCTCTTTTTCATAAAACGTATATCGTCTACAAGTGAAACATTCCTCCTATCTATAACCATATGTAAAGTAGTGTAAACATACACATTCATTATTCATACTGGATTCTTTGCCTCTTTTTGTGTTGTTGCAATTAATGACACGTCAGAGCTACTTCATATAAGATATATGCTTAAAACACATGTTCCAACTTCTCAATCACATTTTAGCCTTTTATGCATGATGGTAATTCCGTTACCACAAATTTGGCCAAACAGGAAAATATATTCAAATAAGTGTTAACGGAAGTTTGAAGGTACAAATTGAAATCCGAGAATTTTCAGTTTCACCAAAAAATATTCACTTTTAAAGCTAGGAGGAATCTTTCCCCCATTTATGGTAACGGAAATAAACACATATTGTAGTAGATTTTCAGCACGCTTCCTGAAAATATTGGTTTGATAAATATCTCATACCTTGGAACACATGTTGCGTACACATACACGATTATAATGGAAGTTAATGCATGATACACGAATTGTAGGAAGGGGCAACCACCCCTGTTACATACAATGTAGTATTACGTCCAAATAACTGAATAGCAGTCAGGGCATCGAACTATAAATTTCCGCCTAAAAAAATTGTTTGCTACGAGCGCGTTTATCTTTCAAATTCGCTAAAAACTTTGGAGCTTTCGCGCTTCGCGTGGGAAGGGGGAAACTCCCCCTCCCTGCACCCACCCCTGTTACATACAGTGAAGAATTACGTTCAAATGACCTGAAAAGCAGCCAGGGCATCGAACTATAACTTTCTGCCTAAAAAAATAGTTTGCTACGAGCCGTTTATCTTTCTCTCAATTTTGCTAAAAACGTCGGAGCTTTCGTGCTTCGCGCGGGAAGGGGGAAACTCCCCCTCCCTGCACCAACCCCTGTTACATACAGTGCAAAATTGCGTTGAAACAACTGAAAAGCAGCCAGGGGGTCGAACTAACTTCCTGCCTTAAAAAAAGGGGTTACCAGCCGTTATCTTTCTCTCAGATTTGTGAAATCCCCCTCCCTGCATCCGATCCACCCCTGGGGAGCACGCTTTGCGCGCTCATCACCAATTTCGCACTCTTCGCGTGCCCCACAACCGCTCCCTGAAATGAAATCCTGGCTATACGGTTGGATCCTTCACGTCTGCCCCCCCCCCCTATTGAAAAATCCTGGCTACGCGCCTGTGCACATGATGAATATAAATATTTTAAACTTTGATCATAACTTTGATAACTCTATACAGTGTCTGCAAATGAGGATACAAATGGTATTTCTTCTAACTCCATATCATCCATAAACACTGATTCCGATACGAAATACGAAAGATGTACACGCATTCTTGGCAGAAATTAAGGACTAAAGATTGGGCACTTAAACGTAAGAAGTATACTTGAAAAAAACTTGAGGAAAATGGTTTCATGCTTCTAACCCTCAAACTAGACATTTTATGCATAAGTGAAACTTGGTTAAGTACATCCATACCAAATAGTGTTATTTCAATAGCTGATTTTGATCTCATAAGACATGACAGATTAGATGGTCGAAGAGGAGGTGGTGTTTGTATGTAATGTACATAAACAATAATATACACTACAATGAAAGGTCTGATCTTATTGATACTTCTTTAGAAGAAGTTTGGGTCGACCTTTCTTATTTCAATAGCTGATTTTGATCTCATAAGACATTACAGATTAGATTGTAGAAGAGGAGGTGGTGTTTGTATGTACATAAACAATAATATACACTACAATGAAAGGTCTGATCTTATTGATACTTCTTTAGAAGAAGTTTGGGTCGACCTTTCTCTTTACAAGAATGAGAAGTTAATTATCTGCTGCCTGTATAGGCCCCCTGATGCCAATGATGAATACTCTGAAAAGATACTGGATACACTTGAAAGAGTGAGAAATGAAAATGAAGATCTAATTCTACTTAGTGATACAAATATTGATTATAGAAATGATGATTCACAAACTATGTGAATCCAACCATATGGTTGCAATAAATTCTAAATTCAAATTCTAAATTCAAATTCAAACTAACAATAACCTTATCAATCCTTTCTCGTCTATCCATCTCTAATTTCCTTTTCCCTTTCCTCCTACCAACACACATGGTGAACCGTAAACCTTCTCCACCTTATCAATACTATTGAAAGTTTATTCCTTCTCTCGCAACTGGTCGATAAACCTACTAGGGTCACTACAAATTCATTTAAATGCATCGATCACATACTGAGTTCGATTCCAAATAAACATGAGTTATGTGACGTATCAAATATATCTCTAAGTGACCATTATATTTTTTTTTTAAGAAGTAATGAATGTAATGAATTTACTCCTATTAAGGAGGTAAGAGTGAAGAATCGTGTCAATCCTTGGATGACATCCGATATTATTAAACTTAATTATATCTTAAATATAAGTTTGATTCATCTAAATGTCAGCAAACTCTGGATGAATATCGTAGAACTAGGAATAAGAATACTCGTTCCATTTTAGAAATATAGAAACTGATAAGATTTAAAAACATCTTATATGCCTAGACGAAAATAGTCATTTGGACGTAATAGATTTTGATACCAAGTTGTTGAAGATAGCAGCCCCTTATATTCATGAGTCTTTAACTATGATATATAATAAAAGTTTGCTCTCTGGTGTAATACCCGATGACTGGAAAATAGCACGAACAACTCCTGTTTATATATGAAATGATTCAAAGAAGGTTAAAAACAATTATAGGCCTATTTCTGTTGTGAGTCATGTCGCTAATATAATTGAAAAAGAGGTGCAATCTCAACTTCTCGAGTATTTAAATGATAATGATATGATTAATGTCAATCAATCTGCCTTTTTACCTAATCACCCGACTTTAACATGTCTTCATCGTATACTACATGATTTTTACGAGGCTCTAAATGAAAAGGAGAGGGTGACTGTTTGCTTTTTAGATATTTCTAAATGCTTTGATTGCATAGATTATGATTTATTAATGCATGAATTGGAAAAATATGGAATATTCAATAATCATTTAGAATGGTTTCGAAGTTACATTTCAAATAGGAAACAGACCGTTCAATATCAGGGTAAAGTTTCACAATTTAGCAACCTTACAGTAGGCATTCCTCAGGGAAGTGCCCTTGGCCCCACCCTTTTCCTCATTTTCATTAATGATATTTCTGAATATGTTACAAGTGGTTTGTGCAATATATTTGCAGACAATGTGGTTTTATACGTTACTGGAATAGATATTACCGAAGCTAATTTAAATTACAAAATTAAAATTACAAGAAAATTTGAATCATATCAATTGTATGATAATAACAGACTTCGCATTAATAAAGATAAAACTAAAGTAATGCTTTTAAAATCAAAATCTTCAAGTGAACTCAATATTACTGTTGAAGGACTAAGACTAGAGCAAGTACGAGTTATAAAATACTTTGGAAATGGAGTAATCATATTAACAATTTATGTAAATCAGTATCGTATATTGTCCATTTTCTTGCCAAACTTAGTAAATTCGTTAACTCTTCTTTATTGAATATATTGTATAAAGCTATGATTCAACCATGTTGTGATTATGCATGTTCAGTGTGGGGAAATTGCCCAGATGTTTATAAAAAGAAGCTATTTAGAACACAGAAGAGGACTGCACGGATCGTAACAGGGAATTTCGATTACGAGAATAGTAGTGGTACCGATTTAATGAAAAGTTTATCATGGCCTCGTATTGAGCAGAGACGTGATTATTTTCTTGCCACTCGTGTGTATAAATGTATAAACGGTACTGCTCCAATTCGATTGTGCATTGAAATTGAGATGTATTTGATCGCCATGGTTTTAACACTAGGAATGCTGATACATTAGATGTTAGTTTACCTCAACTCAAGCTGCAATTATATAAACGATCTTTTAGGTTACAATAATTTGGAATGATCTCCCCAACGGGCTACAAAATGCAACATCACTTGATAGTTTTAAATGTAATTACAAGAAATTATTCTTAAAAGGCTAATATTTTTCCATTTCTACATTTCTTACTTGACTATATTTTAATTATTGATCCAGTTTGTTTTAGTTCGTTATTTTTTATTACAGTCTGACCTGTACATATTATATAGAATATATCTTAATCCTCATTACAGTATTTTTCTACGCAATATTATAAATGTTGATTACTTATTGTTTTGTCTTTTAAATGTACATGTATTTATGTATATTTCCCTTCTGCTAGATTCTTTTAAAATTCATGCTTTTTAATATTCATGCTTTTTATTGTCAGGACCATGATGAAAAGCAGTTTTTAAATGATCTTGTCATCCTGAGTAAATATGTTTGAATATATAAATAAATAAATAAATAAATAAATTTTAAAAAAAGTTGCTCTCCATAGCTAGAATAGTGGTCGTTAGCCAAGCAGAGCGCTTGTATTAAACTTACTTTATTTTACAGATGATATTTGTGTGTCAATAGAATACTATTTACCTGTTCACGGATCTACCAAATGAATGATTAGGCTTGCATGTTTATGAGGTATGGAATTATATGAGTGATGTAATTTAGTACCGCTGTGGAAATCTTTGATAAGTTTTTTTCCTTGAAAATAGCCGACCTGAATTGATGGTATCGGTTAGTTTTTTTCTTCACGATATACATGTATGTTTCACTGTATGCCTGTATGTAAATATACATACAGGTTTGTTATTGTTATGCAAGTGAATTGGGAATGCGAACTCAGTGTCAATGTACCTCAATGATTCCGACAAGCAGACTAGGTTACGGTTCTAAATCTCTATACACCACAGAATAAACAAAAGGAAATGCAAATGCATTGATATTAAATTTGTAATCCTCACAACGTCCACACAGTCTATTCTTTATCGACCTTATTCTAAGGGAAATAGAGTTTTTTCGCTTTGTAATAGGCACTATTTTTATCAAAGGCGCCAAAGTATACCACATTCTTATTCTCGTTCACGTGCGATCCCGAACTTGATGAGATGTCGCTATACCTATCCTCATACGAACTATGAATGTAAGACTCTTCGTCCTCCGCTGTTGACGATTCCAGGCTTCCTGGGCTACTGTAGTTTGAGTTTCGGAACTCTTTCGGCGGGGAATATTTGAAACTAGTCAAATCACAATCGTATGGACGTAGGTGTGGTCGGCGAAGGTAATTCCGAGAAGCTTCCTCGGTGCTGGTGGCCATGTTGTCGTCATCAGGAATAGCGTACAGCGGTTCGTCTTCATCCTGGCCATTATTACTTGCCTCTGAAGTAGGGAATGACTGCCCAGATACTACCAAAGATTTGGGAACTGTGGTTTTGTACGTGCCATCTATAGTGTTCCTTGATCTACTCCGAACTTTATGGACTATCAAGACCACACAAGACACGCAGGCCAGAAGAGCAAATCCTACGATGACGGCAACAATCAGCATCCATGTGATAATAGTTGGAACTTTTTGTGAATTGGCTGCCTTGCTGGAAACATTTGACAGGTGTAATGTCTGCGTATTCAAAGGGATGGTGACAGTTTCTTTATCATGACCTCCGGCTGAGGGAAAGTCTTGTGAAATGTAGGAGCCGGATGTTGTCGATGTCGTCGCAGCATCATGTATGAAGGACTTTCGCAATGTGCTCTGGACAATAATTGTTGACGTATCATGATTAGACCCATAGTCAAATATACAAGCATATATGTGACTTCTGTTAAGATCATCTAGTTCACAAGCTAATATATCTCTCAGTACCCATTGACTCGATTTTCCCGGAAACACAAATTGCCAACTGTCATTGATCATTTTATTTGAATCAAAGGTTCGACGTTTCACAATGTAGCCGTTGACATACCACAGGATCTGGAACCATTTTGACATGGTATGGACATTTACATTGTACAATGAGCACAGGAAGACATCGTGCGTTGAATGCATCTCCCGTGTAACCATCACATACTTATCCTTGGTTGTATCATTGCCTACAATCTGTCCTTTAAAAAGTGGGTCATCAATATTTACGTTCTTTACGGGACATACATCAAGAAACGCCACGTCTATGTAGTTCACTCCAATAGTAACCATGTCGTTATCCCCGCCAAACGTATTTCGTGCGGTACATGTCACTGTAACGTTCTCGCTTGTTACCTCCGAAAACGGTCTTTCCAAGGACACTGTCAAATTTGGACTGGTAGACTCACAAGATGTAAATACATTTGAAGGATTGCAAGACCAGGAGAAATCACTAACTTCGGGAAAGGAGAGCACGTTACACCTAACTCTTGTCTCCGACACAGTAGGTGGCATTAGAGATTTGCGGTCAGGTATTACCTCCACGTAAGGACCATGGATGATCTTCAAAGGTCCTAGTGAGCAGTTGATTCTTTCCCCTTCGAAAGCAGAACTAGTTGCAAGGCAACAAATCATTTTATTATGAAGATGGCTTTCGGCTTTGATGGATAGGTCCAGAAGAGTACGATTACGGAGTCGTTTCGGGATTTGCTTCTCCGGAACAGAAGAATACTCTTGACTGCATAACATCCATTTAAGATCAAGAGGTGGATTGGTATTCGGTGCTTCACATTCAAAATTAATGTTCTCGTTTTCTCTGTAAAATGTTTCATCAGGATGTCTTAGACATTTTAAATCTGTATCTTGCAAGAAGTATTGTACATCCATTCCAACCAGAGGAGAATTTAAGATGATGTCGCCACCTCTGAAATTGATTGATACCGCGCATGTAAAGTATTTCCGGGAATGCCGGTTTGTGTCCAATAGTTGGAGAATGGAGGTGGCCGCAGTTGTATTCAATTCGTTACTGATTGAGATGAAATCATCTGAATCTTGGTATGTCTTGTAGTTGTCTGACCATGTTATGGTAGCTGATCTAAAAGGAGAACTGGCTGTCACAGAGCAAATGAATAAAGCAGGCTGTCCTTCCTTCACTGTAACTCGGGTAGGCTGGATGAGAAACTCCGCCTGTGGTGAACCTTTTACAACGGAGAACATTACGAGGAACAGAGGTGACAGCCACATTTTGCTTTGGAAATTGTTAGCCTATCTTAGCAATGATCTAAAAAGGAAAATGAGTTCCCTGGACGTTTGTTGTCTTAGATGAATTACATGATTTAAGCTCTCGCTTAACTAGAAGCTGCTAGGCTGCTCAGCCTAGATGTTTGACAAAACTTCAGTAAATGTTGAGACTGAGATGTTTCATTTTGTACATTTATCATTCTGAAATATATGATACTAGCATAATAGCACGGTGATTTAACGATTTACAATCTTATAGTGTTTTTAAGTTCTATGATTTCTATAATTTATTGATACCGTGTGATTTATCCATCAATCAACCAACGAAACCAAGTGTTTATATGCTGGAAAATAAATGGCAAGAGTATTGGTCAAGTAAGATTCAACGATTGGTATCGGTTTTCAGGTGGCTCGTTCATCATTGTAAATTATGACAAAGTGATTTTGAGATATTTGCGCAGTAAAGAATAATCGGGAAGTTGAGATACATAGCCGGAAGCATGTATGATTATTGCCGAGGTTGAGATGTCGTTGTTGACTAGTTCAAACGGGATCGGCTAGCTAGCCATTTCCAGCAAAAACAATTCCTATAAAAATTAAAAAATATTATACATAGAAACATATAAATTGTAAAACAATTTGATACATTCTGTACGATTTGAGTTCTAGAACTAGCTTTGAATTATCATGTATATGATGCATACGATTAAGTGCCAGCCAATGGTAAACTGTAAAGCATACTGCTTGCATGTAAACAACCATTTGGTCATCTTTAGGTCATCTCCGAGAGACTTGGGGTTAATGCCTTACCAAAGGACACGAGTGCATCCTGGTTTAGAACCCGTGTCCTTCAGTAATGCTAGTCTTTCAATATTGAGACGACTACGGTGAACATGGGGCCGCGACGAAAATACCACGGAGATATGAAAATCGCCGTGATCCTGATGGTTTTTTGACAAATCGCTGAGGGCATCTTGATTCCGGCGGCGACGCATTTTTTCGGATGCAGATGCGCCTGCGATGAATAGAGAGATGGCTGCGCACATCGCCACACGTGTCTGGGCGGGCAGTGGCCGTGAAAGTAGGTCATGTGTTTTATGCGGGTTTCCGTACTCGCGATGCCCATGACTTTCGACGGTTAGTTCTATTGGTGCACGACGTTGGCGATGGAGTTTCGATGGACCCTCGATTTTTCACGACGTGGCACGGCGCCACCAAGACGGATATAGTCGCAACGCCAGGTACATATAAATAGCTGGTGTTAACGCTATATATTATACTGCTAGTGAGTGGGGTGACGGGTGCGGCATGTGCGCTCGCGAGTGCGCACATGCCGCACCCGTCTTGGCCATCTAGCGGTCATCGCCGCGACGTACGCCACATGCATCGCTGCCCACTGAGAGGCATCTCAGTACCCATCGCTGAGCAGGCAGACGGCCAGCAGCACTACGCGATGGGTATGGCGATACCCCGACTAGTAGAGTGTACGGTTGATCTACTCATCGCGTCGCCGAGCGATGCATCTGGCGATGTGTGTCGCGATGTCAATTCCGGCAGCGACGCCTGCGACAAGCTAACCCCATTTTTAAACCGTCAAAAGATTTTCTGAGCGGCCTGCGACGCGTGGCGGCCCGACCGCGATTTTTCAAGACGGAGTTTCAACCTCTGTGATGCGTGACGATGCATCTCTCTATGCCTATTGCGATATCCCGTAAAATGCCAAAGTCCCTACGTCGCAGAGCGTCGTGAAGCTGGAATCCCCTTATGGAACAAACACAGTGTTACCACAGAATGAAACACACTGTGGTACATAGTGTTCATACCAAGTGTTCATACCACACCGTGAAATTGTGTGATTTTGGGACGTGTGGTAAATATGTGTTTTTACCACACTGTGGCAGTACCACAGCGTTGACACACCGTGACAACACAGTGTGGTAGAAACACATATTTACCACACGTCCCAAAATCACAAAATTTCACAGTGTGGTAATGCAAACACATATACTCGAATACACCACATAGTCTGTCACATCCACCACATAGTGGTATTCACCACATAGTCACACTATGGTATTCAGCACATAGTCCAACACACTGTGGTATTCACCACATAGTCCACCACATTGGTAGCTACCACATACCACATAGTCCTTTGCACTGGTGTAGCCACTGCATAGTGTCGACCACAAAACACTACTACCCCTCACAATCTGCAACACTGGTCAACTTGAACCAAGCAGTGTCACACAATTTTGACCACAAAAGTATACCAACAATGCCAAGCACAGGAATGTCCAAAGACTAAAGATTGTGTACTCATTTCTGCTGATCTCAATACAAGTGGAAGCTCATCATAACAAGTACTTTCACGTACAGTATATTAATTTAGCCACCTATTCAAAACAGCTTCTCAAATATCACCATTCTCAAGCTTGCTAACAAATTTTAAGGTTGGTAGAAGCTCAAACTACAATTGTATGATTACCCCCAACCAATGAAAGTTTTCTGT
This sequence comes from Heliocidaris erythrogramma, assembly GCA_025617745.1. Taxonomy (NCBI): domain Eukaryota; kingdom Metazoa; phylum Echinodermata; class Echinoidea; order Camarodonta; family Echinometridae; genus Heliocidaris; species Heliocidaris erythrogramma. Next base: position 36,828,616 of record CM046871.1, on the reverse strand, counting down.
GTAATCACCATTCTCATTTGGCAAATATCACAGAGAGAAAAAAGGAACAGTAAAATAAGCCTCCACTCTCCTGATCACAACATACTTTGATACGGAAATAGTAATTGTCTGCTGTACCTGTCGGGAGGTGGTATACTCTGGTGGTCTTTGGGTAACACTTGTGTTTTGGTTCCAATCCAATGAGTCACACAAGTGAGCAACCCACAGGAAACTAGAAAAAAAAAAGAAAATAGGAATAACTCTTTATCTCCATTTTTTAATATAAAAATATATATCAGAGTCCATGTATACGGCAAGTAAAAAGAATATACAGTAAATGTAATTTCTTACAAAAAAACTGATTCGCTAATACATACTGACAAAAAAAACTTTTAAAAAATTTCTCCTGAAGTTTCATGCGTGCACATAATTACAATATGTTGGGAAAAGTTTAGAAAGCTGTAAGAAAAACAATGATTGCATTTTTTGAAAAAAAATCCTTCAGCAAACCTACAAATTCATTAAAAAAGAAAATGGTTGAAATAATTCTGGGTCCTGACTCCTTGGATATCTAACTTTCTATTACACTTTGAATTTAGTAATTTCATATCACAATAGCATGAAATACCTTTGAACATGGGTATGCGTTTGCCAAAAAAAAAAAACCCAAGAGAAATTGAATGTCACTTGTCTGTTTTGGAAAAGCATGTCATTGCACACCACAGATATGTAAATAAGCTTGAACATTTTCAAACTTGGTAATTTCAGTAATTTACAGGTGTATTTTTAAACACAGAGCTGCCAACCTTTAGGAACAAATATTAGCACACTTATAAAATTTTGTATTTTCACCAAAACTTGTGAATTGCTGCAGCTTATCAGGGTCTGAGCAAGAGGACGCAGAGTAGAGGTAGCTCTAACTTCAACAGTTCTACTGCCGAAACCCTGGTGAGATATTCACGAAAGTCCGCTGTTGTGTCAACTCATCACAGCAGCTCAGGAACAATCACAATTTCAGCAGACAGCATTCATAAATATTTTACGAGTGTTAGAAGATATTTAAGCTCTCACTACCCATAACCCTCTTCAAATGATGAAAATACATACAAGATTGATACATAAGTACTGCAGTTTAGATTTCAATTGATTTTAATCCCCTGTTTGTCAGGGTTCATCTCATTAGCAAAGGAAAATACCAAAACTTTTGGCATTATCTTAATGGTGTTGAGTTTTAGGGATGAAGTTGCTTATAAAATTAACAAGCTTCAGCCTACACTAATAACCAGTCAAATTCAATCAATGCATCACCGCCTAGTGTTTGTTGCAATTTATTGAATTATGACTGGTTCAGTTTTCTACAGCAGTGCTATCCCAGATTGAGTATTTTGACTGCCATTAGTCCTCGGTCAGCAGAATCGCAAATTCTTACTCTACCTCCATTGTCAGATCTTGATTCCTGAAGGGCCTTGCGATTTTAAGAGGAACTTTAGAGACCTGCACCTGTTGTTGAAGTCACTTGCTCCTTCTGCTTCCAATTCTGACAGGTAGGCTGTTAATGAAAACATATTGATAAACTGGATGAAATATTGACCACGTGCAGTCGATATATTTATGCTTCCGTCGTTGCCAGATCAGAAATATTTCACACATTCATGTTGATTTTTTGAAATTCTGTTTGAAAATTGTAAAAGATTTCATTCATAGCTAAACACTATTTTCACTGCGATAAATATCTGAAATGACTGCAGAGACCATTACCTTTAAAATTATTGACATTCCTGTGTGCATAAATGGGCTATGTTTGAAATGATCTTCCATGTAGTTTGCCCTCGTGACCCCCAAATCACTACGAATAGTGACAACCCGAAAACATAATGCCTCCGGCACCCTCCTTCAGTGGCAGAGGCGGCACCAGGGGGGGGGGGGGGGGCATGGGGGGCATTTGCCTCCCCCCCCCAGTCAGAAGCTTTGCCCCCCCCCCCAGTTGCCCCCCAATAATTTTCGGAGTGAAAAAAAATGAAAGGGTGGACATTTTTTTTTTTACTTGGCGCCATCTTTCTTGGGGTTTTTTTTTTTTTGCTTGCTTGTCAGGGAATTATGTAGGCAAACTGGGCCCCATAACCCCTTTACTGAGCGTTTTTTTGAAGTTTGGCGAGATTTTTTTTTTGCATTCCTCATTGATATCATGCTTTTTAGCCCAATCAAAGATTCCAGAGTATAATATTTATTACTGATATTGCCTAAAATAAAACATCTTCAAACCATGCACTATTTTCAAGACTGATATAGAACATACACATATTTTTCTTTATCATACTTGTCGTTTCTAGAACAAATACCTCCAGGACGACCAGGAAGTAGTCATTTTTAATAGATATCTAAACATTGGACGACAAACTCCGATCCCCCTCCAAAACAACAAAAAAAGTTTTTGTAAAAAACGAGATCTAGTGATTTTTGTAGTCTTTTTAATCACTTAACTGACCTACATGTAGCTTATTTTTGTTTTGTGAAGGTGAGATGGATTACAGGTAGCGCAGCATGTACACTTCTGCTTCATATTTGGAAAAGGATGGTGGCAATGGATACTCAAGACACTGTCAATATCCTTACATCTGAGCTTGAAACAGCGAAGTCTTTGTCTTGTCTATCATATCAGCCAGAGCTTCTCACTGCCCTCCAATAGCATTGAATGGGATACGTTGTAGGGAAACCTGTTTGTAAAGAGACATATATATATAGAAAATTTACTTTTATAACATGCTTATGGAAGCAGTGTACATTCATTTTAATGGGAGAGGAAGGGTAAGATTTTTGCATAATTTTTAAAACTTGTAGATAAGGTGCAATGACAAATCGACTGTGAGTGAACAAAATGTAGCAAGGAAAGGACAAAATAAACAAGTTATACAGTATAAAAGTCTGTATCTGAGAAAAGCCTTAGGGCATACATGTAGATGAAGACCACACACAAGAAAATGTTATAGTTATGATAGTTATCAATATAGACCAACATGTAGGGCCTAGATTATGGATCACCTGATATTTGCTCTGACTGCACTTGTTACAGGCTTTATTTCATCAAAATATAGGGTTAGTGCTCATGTTGCAATATATTTTTTTAATTTATTAGTCTTGGGGTTAAGGTTAGATTTAGTAATGGGTCCAAGATTAAAGAATTAAATGAATTACCAGTCCACTGACTCCACTGTGCTATATTTCAATATTCTCTGGTATGAAGAGGCTGTGTTTGTGAGGTAAGGTACAGATTGTCAAGACTGAAACCTCAATGGTACCAAGGGTCTCTCAACAGGAATCTTTCTTTCTCGAGTCATTCCTGGAAAAGAATACAAATGACTTCAATGATATTTATGTTACATCATAAACATTTTAAAGAAAGAATAAAGACAATTACATCATCTAATATTTCAGTTGTCTTCGTCAAATATTAATTTTTCAGCAAAAACATTAATGGTCAGTTATTAAACATGAAACAATTTCATATGCATTTAATCCATTGCCAACAGGAACCAGGTGGTCCTTGTATTATGCCTATGGGGATGAAATAATTCAGTAGTCAACGGGTTAATGTAGCTATGTCACAATAAAAAAAAAATAATTAGACTGAAATGGTTAGTAAATTTCAAAGGTAAAAACCAAATGATTTAAAAATGTTGTCCCAAATAATTTTTTGTAGAATAGGCTATCAGATTTTTGGATGTTAAATGAACACCCCAAAAATCGAATGACCGTTTTTTCTTTGCTTGTCAGATTCCCATCTCCCTCCAATAGACCGCTTCTGTAATGTATACAAATTTATGCAGATAATATTCTGTGAGCACCTAGTGACGAGCTATTCCATTAACCTGCTGTTGATAAATGAGCCTCAATGCTTGGAATCTAGTTTACATACATTATTTGTTGCTATGTCCGGCAAGCTTCAGGTTGTCAAGAACAATCTTTGTTTGAAAGGTATGTATAAAATTTGCATACATTACCGAAGCGGTCTATTTGGCTTTGATCCCAGATATTTAAAAATTGCCTAAAAAAATTAATCAAATAATCAAAGGCAGAAATGTTTACCTGCTCCCACAGCGGTCTGCTTTCTCCAACAAAACATTCTTGTTTCAAGCACAAACTCAGAGAAGACAGGAATTTGGTGCAACAGGTCTCTCAGTACATTTTCCTGTAAAAGAAAGAGAAAAAAGTGAATTCTGAGAAAAAATGAGCATCATTAGTTAGTCACAGACAAGCATTTGCATGTAGTAGTAACTAGGATTTCTCAACATAAATTTCAAAAAATTTGAAGGTTAAAAATTAACAAAAATCTAATGCGCAGTTTCTTTTATCCCTCGCTTGTATAGTTATGTATAAATTTTGGCGGGTGAGGTGCAATTTCATTGTTTGTCCCAGGCACCATAATTCCTAGATGTGCCCAAGTGATAAAATTACAGCTCAGTTTCTTATTCTAAATGATCTAGACTGTGTCTAACAGTTCAGTCTATCAAATTTAGGAAACACAAAATAAATGTATTATGAAAGCAAAAACTTTTGACCATGTTCATGCTTATTCTTGCAATGTCAATGACAATGTTTGACAGATAGATCAAGGCAAAGCCAACAAAGAGCCACATGCCACACCCATACAATAAACCAATTATTTTGGCTACATTGTGTGTGAATTTACTTCTAGAATATCAAAGGAAGGCACGACAGTATATGTTAACTAGATCCAATTTTTTTTTTTTTTTTTTTTTTGGGGGGGGGGGGGGAGTGGTGGAGAAGACAAGTCAATCAAGGGCAGGCTGGTAATGGTAAAAATGGCAAGGTTATCGAATTAATTTCATGACATGACAAATGACAACAACATCATATTCATATATTCTTGGAGCTCCAGGTACAAATAACCAAAGTCGTCCTCGCCCATTAGTTTGGTAAGTCGCATCGCTTAATTTCGGCAGCTAAGATAAAAATTAGTACTTACATTTCAAGAGAATTACTGTAACTAGAAAATACTGTCGCTGACTCGATGATTACAGTACAGCGAAAGATCGGCTCGGCGAGGAAATTCCATTTTTTTTTCATAGAAATAATTGTCAAATCGTAAAATCAAAGAGCCTGCTGGATATAGTTACAGTAATGCTCTTGAAATAAAGTACAAATTTCTATCTTACCTGCCCAAATTAAGCGCTGCCACTCATGGCATGGGCGTCAATCCGAGTAGAGAATCTATTGTCCATGGGGGGGGGGGGGGGGGGGTGCGGCTATTGTGTCGTCCCCCCCCCCCCTCATGATGAATAGAGTGACGTCACGATTACCGCCCATGCTGCCACTTACCAAACTATTGGGCGAGGACGACTTTGGTTATTTGTACCTGGAGCTCCAAAGCTGCACGTTATAAAAACAGTTTCAAGTTGTAAATTGCTAATTGTTGAGATAGGACCCGAACTTCATACTGTTTAGACACATCTGGTTCATTGCAATATCTACAGTTTCAATGTTTGGGTTGAAATAAAACTGAAAATCAAACTCCCAACTCGGGACCTAAACATCGAATGATGACAAGGACTGATGCAAACATGCCCGGCCCTAGCCCGGCCCTAGCCGGACGCTACACGCTAGCTTCCGCTATCGTCTCGCGCCTACAGCAGTCCCAAGACATTTGAGAATCACTCACTCACTCACTCACTTACTAAAACTTCTTCACTGCCGGAAAATATTTCAACTATCAAAATAGCACATAACTAACAACATGAACAATTAAAGAATATTATTCTTGATATTAAGATATAGCTATGACATGTACTTTAACGAAATTCGACTTGAAGCACAGAAGGTCGGATTCATTAACCAAGATGGACGATGGCAGGTACGGTGCGCGTGTTATTTTTTGGTAACCAAGCCTAGGCAGATTTCGCATTTTTTCATACTAATACGGTTTATTCCGTCAAGACTAATCGGCATGAATATTCATGAAAACGAATTTTAGCTATATAATAAAACGAGCAAGGGCATCGAGCAGCTGTTCTGTGTGGCGCAATCGGATAATCCAGTCCTCTCTTGGTGAATTGAAGGAACCACGAGTTCGAACCTCGGCAGAAGATTATATTACGAAATTTTCTTTTGCTTATTAGGGTTAGGGTTAGGGTTAGGGTTAGGGTTAGGGTTTAGAAAATACAAGTCCGATACTTGTAGTCTGTTTCAAAGTCTTCAAAAAGGGGTTTCTGCCTAGGCTTGGTTACAAAAAAAAAAGACGCGTACGGTACGCGTCGCGTCTTTTTTTTTGTAACCAAGCCTAGCTAGGTAGATTTCGCAATTTTTCATGAATATTCATGACGCAGGGTCGGGAAACGGTTCCGATTGATCTTCATGAAAGCACGGTCGCCGGTACGCGGTGGGGGAAAAAAGTCCCTGGCCTGCACGCACGTACGCATATTATGATCGTATGTGTTCAACGTGTAGGCGCCTAGGCCCTAGCCTACGTTTTTGCACTGAATCTATTATCGATCTAAGTTAGATCTTAATATAAGAGTTAGAATTGCCTCCACGTATCCCTCAAAATGCTGGCCTAATAATAGACGTGTGGTACTGGTAGACCCAACTTCAAAATGGAATCGGAATGTGATGGTGTGATATCATCAAATTTGCAGGTATGTCTAGCCAAGACTCTAAGTACTAGGCTAAACTAGGCCTACTCTAACTAGACCAATTTTGTTACAATTTTCAATTTCAGTAAAGTTTAGATTAAGTGAATGTTATTTTAAGGTCAATGAGCATGATGAGTTAGACCTAGATCTAATCAGTACTAGTAAATGATTGATGATGGGGGTAGATCTACATCTAGATGATTTTAGATCTAGGCCTACCTACAATAACTAGTTACGCACTTTGTTTTCATCAGCTAAAAGGTCACCAAAATAATTTGTTTTCTTGGTACTAACGTTAGTACTACTATTGGAACGTTAGTAGTACTAGCCTAGTCTGCTTCTTTCAGTCCTGAAGACTCTTGCAGTTCTTCTAACTCAGGGCAATGTTCGTTACAGGTCTGGAGCAGCTTGTGCAAGTGCTAATTACAGTGTGCATGCAAGGAAATTTAATTTCTAACGTGAACAGTAAGACTCTAACGTTGTTAGACCTAGCCTAGAGTCTGTGTCTTGATTCCGCATATTGTTGTAAAGTTCTTTTGTGGAGAACATTACGATGGGCAATTGTCAATATACCGGTACGCATAGCCTTGGCCTAGACCTATTTTCAGAGTAATGCCAGTGGCAGTGTCAATTTTGGTCGGAAAAGGAGGGTGTCCTCAAAAGAGCTGATTACTAAATTAGATCTACGCACATGCAATCCCGGGGGGGGGGGGGGGGTACTCACGTATATTGGGTATACGGGGACGTGCCGCTGGGAAGGGTGACTTTTTGAAGAAAGATCCTTAGACATGGGTCCCCTTTTCATTAAAAATCCTTAGACATGGGTCCCATTTCCCCCAAAAAAATCCTTAGACATGGGTCCCATTTTCCCAAAAAAAATGTTGTCCCTACCCCCCCCCCCCCAAACCTCCCCCCCCCCCCCCCCCCCCCCCCCCCTCACTGAGCGACTTTTTGAGAAGCTGGCGAGGCCAAAAAAAAAATACGGGTCTACCTTTTTCACAAAAAATCCTTAGACATGGGTGCCTATTGACAGCAAAAGGACACTTGGATGTGGGTATGGGTCTGGAGTTCTCAGCCGCACACCCCCGTCCGATTATAATCTGAGTACCCCCCCCCCCCGGGCGCGCGTTTCCGTTTTACACCTTTGCCTAGGCATTTTTTCGATTAATCGCTTCGAACGTGCTGGCTTCAAAGTCTAGGTTTCAGCTCGCTGCATGCATGCGCTATGCTCGAGCTTGCTCTGCACGCGCGGAGTATGAAATCGAAATATACACGAGGGAACCTCATCAGCGTGAAAGGAAAAAAAAAACAAAGAAGACGGCCCTTTCACGCTTCCTTCTGTTTTGCTTTTCCTTTCATCCCCCTTGTCCCTCTTACGTATTTCTTTGCTTTTATCTTTCCTTATATATTTCTTTTAGCTTGTTCGCGCACAAGATGAAGTGTAGTTACTGTACAGTAGTGCATATCTTTGCTGTCTGCATCGCTTTGCTGTCTGTGCAGATGCTGTGCATGCCATAGACAGACCTCACTGCACTGGGGGGAACATTAAGTGTGCGCTGACGACTTAGACTCTTTCACCAGCGCACTTCTTGGATTTTTTCGCGAAAATGCCTAGGCAACGGTGTAAAACGGAAATGCGCCCCCCGGGCATGCAATAAATTAATGCAAAACTTGATTTTGAAATTGACTGCTCAATCCAATTTTTTACGTGTCACATTGCATAGGTGGGGTGAATATGTTATAGGAATAACGCATGACACGGAGTTGTTTAGCGACTATGCAGTGCACTCGAGGTTTCTTCTGAGCATGCGCACTGCACACGAGCCGCAGGCGAGTGTGCAGTGTGCATGCGAAGAAGAAACCGAGAGTGCACTGCATAGTCGCTAGACAGTCAGAGCGCCACGCGTATGCTAATGAGCTGAATCCGCGATATTTATTCAGAATCCCGTTTGTGCTGGAAGCTCAAAAATTGGCTCTCGTATATCACGTGATTTCACGAGAGGTTGTGACCTGCGCGTATTCGACGTCGTATTCCATACCGACGGAAAGCCAAGATGGCAGAATGTTACCGTAAGTAAAGTTCAAGATTATACCATTGTTTTGGTATGAAATATGACATGTTTCTGTAAAAATTCGGGCCTGAAATAGTGCCCAGGAATTACTCCTTATTTTGTTACGATTTAGAATTGATTTTGCATCACAAAGTTCGCTTTTGGTTCCTGACCGTCCTCAGAAACCGTGGCATTTTGCAACAGCTTGTTTAGCTCGATAAGAGTTCAGTGTTCAATATGTATGAAAATCTTCGTGACGCAAGATCTTTTTCATTATCAATTTCACGATGGAAGTTGCGTGTTGGGCAGTGAACCGCTGTGGGTGCCGACGTTGCTGTTGTGGGGATGGTATGGTGTATTTAACAAAAAATTCAAACTAAAAATATATATATATGCGTGTTCAACAACCTCCTCACTAAATTTAAACTTAATTTGATCTCACAAGAAATGAATGAACATTAACACAATCAAATTAATTGCTGGTGGTTTAATGTTTTATATATATTCACCAAAACAATTTCAAATAAATATACAAAGTAAATGCTTAAGTGGCTCTGTTTCTATAGCGGAAGGCCGCCGCTGTAATAAGCATAAAAAATGTAGAGACGTGTGAGCACAAGCTAATTTGGCGAAACTTGTGGCTCACAAAATATGAGTAAACGAAATACAAAAAAAGGAATCGTTAAATGCTTAAATGATGCGATATATGTGTATATATATATATATATATATATAAAATGTGCGCCTTGGTTGGTGCAAAATGGCAATCAAAACTGGTGCCAATTCAGATTAACAAATCTTTAACAAAAATGATCACTAAAGTAATTCAGCACTTAAGGTACAACAAATATGATAAATTGCTCCAAAAAGAAGTGAGAAATGATATGCCCTCAGTTATGGGTTGCTTGGCAAGAATGTTTGGTTGTAAAACTCACGGCAGCAACAGAGTCAGAATGTTGATCGAAACCTTGGACAGCGTAGATGGACACGTGGTATTCGCCCGCGGAATGCAGCGGTGAGCCCGAGTCTGTTGGAAGTTCAGAGAGCTAGGTTGACGGCTCTAGGTACTGATAGAATGAAGGTGTCCAGAAAGTTTCTCAATTCTGCTCCCTTGAAGAATCTAGTTGCAGAGATGAAGTAGCTTCGTTGTATGCCGTGGAATAAAAGTCCGTTACCAAAAGCTGGCTAAAAAGAGCTAAGCCAGGTGTCAGCAGGTTGCTGAAGAAAGTTCTTCGGGAGTCGAACCCGGTTAAAAAATAAGCTTCAATAATTTGGTGTACCTTCTCAGTGACTGATGTAGTAGTGAGTAAAAAAAACAGACTTTCACTTTATATAAACATGTAGTGGAAAAGTACTGTAAAAATTGGCATGTGATGTTCACATGACCAAAACACAAAAGAGCATAGAAATAAGTACTGTCATGGAAAATAGTATGTACAGTGAGATCCAGACAGGTGTAATGTTACGTAATACTAATACAATGTAAAACACATGTTTAGATAATGTACAATGTAACCAGGAAATGCCTGGTTATCACCAGCTGTATAAAAAATGTCAGCTATTTTGAATTAGCTAAATAAAGAGGAATTGATCTTAAATGCATAAAATTATTTAACCGAAAAAAAAAAATGCATTAACGCTACAATTAACCCCCTCCTAGTGAGCGAGTAATGAAATGAATTACTTGAGAACGACATAATATCTAAATCAAAAAGCACAATAATCTTTGTACTTTTTGGGCCAGTGGACATGTCGTCCTGACCTGGTGATCCGGACCTGTGTCTTATCAGCGCTGTGTGCTGCTGCACTAGTTTGCGGCTTTGCAGGTAAACTAGTCGTTGCAGCGGACGGTTGTCCAACATCGGCTGCTGGTGGACTACGAGCAGCCAGCGCATGGAAGTTTCGCATGGTTTCGTTTCCATCTTGCTTTTCTACGTAGGCGACCTTTAATCGGTCCAAACTGACTTGCTCGCGTTTACCACGTATGTCAAGCGTAAAAAACTTTTCATTGCGCTTTAAGACTCGGAACGGTCCCTTATACGGTTGCTGCAACGGTTTACGTACCGTGTCGTCGCGAACAAACACGTGCGAAGTTCGGAACAGATTCTTTGGAACATAAGTAGTCCCTTGGTTAGATCGAGTCGGAGTAAGTTTGCATGCGTTCATATGCCGTTTCAAGCGAGAAACATAATCCCTCGGATCGAGTTCAGTTTGCACTGGAGCAATGAATTGTCCAGGCAAACGCAGCGTTGTGCCAAAAACAAGCTCGGCAGGGGAACATGCTAAGTCCTCCTTTACCGTGGAGCGGATACCAAGTAGTGTTAGCGGCAAGTGCTCGGTCCAATTCGTTTGGTTTTCGTGCGCTTTGAGAGCAGATTTCAATTGCCGGTGAAAACGCTCCACCATCCCGTTGGCCGCAGGATGGTACGATGTGGTGCGGACTCTCGTGGTCCCTAAAAGCTTCGCGAGCTCCTTGAATAAGTGGGACTCGAATTGCCTACCACGGTCGGTAGTAATGGTGTCCGGTGCCCCGAACACAGCAATCCACCTGTCCACGAATGCGCGTGCTACCGTCTCTGCAGACTGGTCCGGTATCGGAATGGCTTCGGGCCATCGGGTATATCTGTCTATACATGTCAAAAGGTACATGTTACCGTTTGACGGCGGCAGCGGACCAACTAAATCAAGATGTATATGTGCGAATCGCGCGTCAGGTGCGCTGAATGTGCCCATAGGCGCTTTCACATGTCGATGTATTTTCGACTTTTGACACGACACACAGTGTTGGGCCCATTTCCGGACGTCCTTTTTGATGCTGGGCCATACGAATCGTGAAGTGACGGCTTTCACGGATGCGCGTACGCCAGGGTGTGATAACCCATGTATGGCATTGAACACTGCGCGACGGTGTTCAACGGGAACGAACGGTCGAGTCATATTGTGTGATACATCGCACATAATCTCCCCTCCTACAGAGATGAGAGGTACTTTTTCAAGTACTAAACCGGATGGCTTGGTTGAGTTTAGCAACGTTTGCAACTCTGGGTCGGTTTCCTGGGCCTGCGCCATGGCTTTGAAATCGATTTGCGTGTCAGAGTGCAATGCGTGCAATGTGTTCACTTCGGGCCGCGATAAAACATCAGCCACTACATTGTCAGTCCCTTTGACATGGCGCAAATCAGTTGTGAACTGCGATATGTAGTCGAGATGTCTGATCTCGCGCGGGCTATGACGGTCGGGATGAGCGCGGAACGAGTGAATCAGCGGCTTATGGTCTGTAAAGACGCAAAACGTGCGCCCATCAAGCATGTAGCGGAAATGCTTAATGGTCAAATATACGGCCAAAAGTTCGCGCCCGAAAGTACTGTATCGAGTTTCTGCGGGCAGTAACTTTCGTGAAAAGAACGCGATCGGCTGCCAAGCGGTACCTTTGAGTTGTTGTACAACTCCGCCTATAGCGCGGTCCGATGCATCTACCATGAGACTGAGAGGCGCGTTCGTGTCGGGATATGCAAGCATCGTAACAAGTGCTAGCTGCTCCTTGATCGCGTTGAATGCTGTATCGCATTCCGGTGTCCAATTAAGAGGTTTCCTTGAACGCTTACCGAGCCCACCAAGGAGGTCGGTGAGTGGCAACAGCGTCTTGGCGCAGTCGGGAATAAATCGACGGTAAAAATTAACCAGGCCCAAGAAGCCTCGCAGACGCTTAACGGAAGTGGGTATCTCGCAGTTCTGTATTGCCGCTACTTTCTCGGGCAAAGGGCGGATGCCTTCTTGGTCAATGTGATGGCCAAGAAAATCGAGTTCGGTCAACCCGAATGAACACTTTCTAGGGTTCACTACGACGCCGTATGCTTGCAGGCGCGTGAACAGCAAGCGCAAATGCTGCTCGTGCTGCTGCATGTCTTCACTCGCAACAAGCAAGTCATCTATATACGCATAGACGAATGGTAATCCACGCAAGACTTGGTCTATGAACCTTTGAAATGTCTGAGCGGCATTACGCAATCCGAAAGGCATTCGCGTGAATTCGTACAAACCGAACGGAGTTGTTATGGCAGTCTTGTGCATATCATCGGACTCGACGGGGATCTGATGATATGCACGAACAAGGTCTATTTTTGAGAAGACCTTCTTGTCGTGGAGTTCGGACGCAAAATCATGTAAATGCGGAACAGGGTATCGATCGGGAATGGTGATCCGATTCAAAGCACGGTAATCGCCGCACGGGCGCCAGTCCCCCGGTGACTTCTTAGGCACCATGTGCAACGGCGAAGACCAATTACTTTTAGAAGGTCTAACAATACCTAGCTCCAACATGTGATTGAATTCGTCGCGTGCAATTTGCAGTTTGTCCCCAACAAGCCTGCGCGGGCGTGCTGCGACAGGGGGTCCGTTTGTGTCAATGTGATGCGTCACATTGTGCTTAACATCTTCGGAGTGATATACCGGGCGGGTAATATCAACGAAGTCGTGCATGAGCATGTGTTCGAATTGATTGTCAGTCTCGCGATCTCCGTAGACTGGACTAATAGCCGGTTCTCTGGACGGTTTACCAGCCACTGACAGGTTGGTTAGCGGGTCAATTAGTCGGCGTTTGTGCACATCAACTAAGAACTGAAAATGGTGCAAAAAATCGGCGCCTATGATCGGGGAGGGCACGTTCGCTATGGTAAATACCCAGCGGCAAGTGCGGCGTAGGCCTAAATCAAGGGTCAGTGACCGTTGACCATATGTGGCAATGGGCGTTCCATTCGCGGCTCGCAGAGTAAGCGTTGATACTTTTTTCGTCTCCTGCTTGGATGGCGGAAAAACGCTTACTGCAGCGCCTGTGTCAATTAAGAATTTCCTCCGTGAATTTACATCCGTAATGTAGAATAGGCGACCATCGCATGCACCAGTTCGGGTCGTCGCGCCTACCGACTGGCTTTGGCGTTTTCCGAAAATTCACGTGATCGGGCGCAGGGAGATCGGCAACGGTTTGCCTTGTCCCCGAAGCGTTCGTGGTAGAAACACAAGTTTGATGCAAGTGCATCTGCTTGTGATTCAGCGGTCACCTTAGAACGTGACGGTGACTTGCTACGATTACGAATGTTGCGCTGTGAACGAAAAACTTGTCGCTGCAAGTCCGTCACCATCTTAAACAACTGGTGTACGTCTTTGCGCAACTCCTCTATGGGGTCAGGACCGGCGGCTGCGGTCACTGGTGCGACGGTGGGATGCACCACCTGTGCGGCGAGTGAGGTGGTAGGTACCTCTGCGGAAACTGTCCCTACGGTTGGGACGTGGACCTCAATAATCTTATCGGCTAACTCTGCCAATTCGCTTAATGACAATGTGTCGCTAGTCGAAGCGAGAATTAAGCGCACGTTAGAGGGCATGCGCTGAAGAAACAATTGTTTCAAAATTCCCTTCTCAATTTTCTTGGCTCCGACAAGCTGCTCCATGCGGCGCAGGAGTTGCGACGGTTTTCTGTCGCCTAACTCTTCCTCAGTGAGGAGCATTTGTACACGGCGCTGCTCGGAAGCCGTGGTGCGGGAAATAAGCTGCTCCTTTAGAATAGAGTAAGGCGTAATCGCGGGTGGATTTATGAGGAGGTCCCGTACCTCTTGCGCAACTTCCGGCTGCAAAGCAGAAATAACATAGTGGTATTTTGTTGTCTCCACTGTTATTTGGCGCGTAGCAAATTGAGATTCAATTTGGGCGAACCAAAGTTGCGGATCGGAACTCCAGAATTGCGGAAGCTTTATGCTAACGGCCCCAACTATTGAAGTTGAACTGTCTGACTCGCTGTCAGGCATGGCTTGTGACCACGTAGCACGTGCGTTGACAAAACCAGGTCCGATAAACCAATGAAATTCAAAGACAAATATACTTCAACCCTTGTGAGATCACGTCGGGGTCACCACTTTTGTGGGGATGGTATGGTGTATTTAACAAAAAATTCAAACTAAAAATATATATATATATGCGTGTTCAACAACCTCCTCACTAAATTTAAACTTAATTTGATCTCACAAGAAATGAATGAACATTAACACAATCAAATTAATTGCTGGTGGTTTAATGTTTTATATATATTCACCAAAACAATTTCAAATAAATATACAAAGTAAATGCTTAAGTGGCTCTGTTTCTATAGCGGAAGGCCGCCGCTGTAATAAGCATAAAAAATGTAGAGACGTGTGAGCACAAGCTAATTTGGCGAAACTTGTGGCTCACAAAATATGAGTAAACGAAATACAAAAAAAGGAATCGTTAAATGCTTAAATGATGCGATATATGTGTATATATATATATATATATATATAAAATGTGCGCCTTGGTTGGTGCAAAATGGCAATCAAAACTGGTGCCAATTCAGATTAACAAATCTTTAACAAAAATGATCACTAAAGTAATTCAGCACTTAAGGTACAACAAATATGATAAATTGCTCCAAAAAGAAGTGAGAAATGATATGCCCTCAGTTATGGGTTGCTTGGCAAGAATGTTTGGTTGTAAAACTCACGGCAGCAACAGAGTCAGAATGTTGATTGAAACCTTGGACAGCGTAGATGGACACGTGGTATTCGCCCGCGGAATGCAGCGGTGAGCCCGAGTCTGTTGGAAGTTCAGAGAGCTAGGTTGACGGCTCTAGGTACTGATAGAATGAAGGTGTCCAGAAAGTTTCTCAATTCTGCTCCCTTGAAGAATCTAGTTGCAGAGATGAAGTAGCTTCGTTGTATGCCGTGGAATAAAAGTCCGTTACCAAAAGCTGGCTAAAAAGAGCTAAGCCAGGTGTCAGCAGGTTGCTGAAGAAAGTTCTTCGGGAGTCGAACCCGGTTAAAAAATAAGCTTCAATAATTTGGTGTACCTTCTCAGTGACTGATGTAGTAGTGAGTAAAAAAAGCACAGACTTTCACTTTATATAAACATGTAGTGGAAAAGTACTGTAAAAATTGGCATGTGATGTTCACATGACCAAAACACAAAAGAGCATAGAAATAAGTACTGTCATGGAAAATAGTTGTACAGTGAGATCCAGACAGGTGTAATGTTACGTAATACTAATACAATGTAAAACACATGTTTAGATAATGTACAATGTAACCAGGAAATGCCTGGTTATCACCAGCTGTATAAAAAATGTCAGCTATTTTGAATTAGCTAAATAAAGAGGAATTGATCTTAAATGCATAAAATTATTTAACCGAAAAAAAAAAATGCATTAACGCTACACTTTTTTTGGCTTTGTAGGCCCACCCGTGTATATTTGTGTACTGTATACACATGGCAAGCTGCACTTAACTCGGCACAACAAGTTCAACATGTTCAATATGTTCATTTAATAAGTCTGATGACTCTAGGCCTACATGTAAGTTAAGTCTATTTATTACTAGGCCTACTTCTGCCCTTATATTATATGGAAGATACCTTATCACTCAGATTTTCTTTTTGCTTTATGAATATGAACTAGGATGGGGGCACTCATAGCTACATTCCTATACTTCGTGTGTATAATGTAGGCAGTCATACACCTCAACTTTTTAAAACACCACTGCACAAAAGTCACAAACATTCACTCAAAATCGGCATTTAATTTACAAAAACCGACCACTAAATATCCAAGAAATACAATAAATTCAACTCACCGATGTTGGAAAAGATATTTCCAAAAATCAAATCCGTAATTTACTGTTGATTCTCGCGAAACGAGCTATCGGAGTCATTGTGTACATTTCCTGGTCGCCGCGGGCGCTGACATCTCCCAGAAAGAGTTTTGTCCTTAAAAATTCGGTCCCTATGTGGCATACACGGAAAGTCCCGATTTTCTGTGTGCGCGATCGTAAAGATCGATGTGCGCTTGCGATCCCGAGTTTTTCGTGGACAAAAATTTTATTGGCCGATTTTAGTCTAAGACATCGGCAGTATGTAAACAACACGCGATCGCGAAACAAATCGGCGGGGATTTCTCCGGTTTTGGACAAGATTTTGACTTTGGATTTTGCTGAAAATATCAAAAGTTCTTCCTAACGGCCATTTGAGGTAGGAGTGAGATTTTTAAGGGCGGAATTTGAAAGCATGGTATTTAAAATATTTATCTTATTTTCCCCCCATACCTTTACTACACGCGACAGAAAATACAAACTATTTTTGCATTTTGTATTCGTAGTGGTCAATATGACCACTATTCGTGGTGTGGATGGGGGTTGCATATCACATGCATATCCGGACACTTGTTATTTTATGTTAGGCCTACCGGTAAACAAAATTAGTCTGTCAATTTTGCCATCTGATTTTACAAAAAACGTGCATCAAGTAACACTAAAAACTTAAAAGGATATCCACTGAATATTTGCAATGCACATGATTTTCAACCTATCCTGTGAAAGATTTGTGACAATTTGCATGAAAAGTTGTTCGATTTAATTGTTTAAAAATAACCTGTCCAGATAAACAACCTGTCCGGTCATGCCGGATTCGGAATTACGATGTCTGGGAATATTACAGGTATATGAATGATGCATTCCTGATACTCTGAATATTTCTTTTGCACTCAAGTTGTTTCTAATTCTAGAGGGCAACGTGTTGAGTGTCCCACCAATAATTTATTCCCAGTTATAATGAAGGCAGTGCCAGTGGCTATTCTTACGACGAGTCATAACAAGCTCCATTTTCGTACTTTGCGGCGTCGTTAGAATAATTTTGCGGCTATTCTTACAACATGCACATACGCTCAATTTTCCTAACCCTAACGTAAGAATAGCCGGAAAATTATTCTTACGACTCGTCATAAGAATAGCCACTGCGTATTTTATGAAATTAATAAAATAAGCAAATAATCATGGACTGTCAAACCACATACACCTGGTTGTGTTAGCC
The DNA here is from genome assembly GCA_025617745.1 of Heliocidaris erythrogramma. NCBI lineage: Eukaryota > Metazoa > Echinodermata > Echinoidea > Camarodonta > Echinometridae > Heliocidaris > Heliocidaris erythrogramma. The sequence goes on along the minus strand of CM046871.1, from coordinate 36,811,074 downwards.
CATAGTAAGCCTAGTACAAACTACAAGGACACTTTTGCATTATCTTTTGAATCAGAATGCCAGAAATTACACATTATACATGAGCAGAAAGAAAAATTTTCTGAAAAATTTGAGGCCATTTTTAATGCAATATGTTTAAATTTTGGTTTGCATAAATATCTTGTCTTTGTTTTATTTGTAGGTCCACCTACCATCTTGTCATGGGCAGCAAGTGTCATGTATTTCTGGATTCCCGGAGACATCTGCACAGCTCTCAATCTGACATGCTGAATGCATCGTTGGACACCTCTCGAGCACTTGTCAATGAATATCTACCCACCCGTCCGTCCACCCATCGATCCATGTAGGTATTCATCCATCTGCTTCAGCTCCTGCCAGCATGCCACTACCCTCCAGCCATTGGGATGGCATCTACCAACCGACTCGTCCACCAGACTATGCACCTCATCAACCAAGTGCAAGTAAATTTGGAACCCATAACAGTTCTTGTTCTTTTGTTGAACATGTAAGCACTATTCCCAAGCACAGTTGAAACAAATCAAACAGGATCATTGTTGGGGTAGAACCAACGAGGACCTCACACAGTAAACGTGCATATAACACTACTTGTGAGGTAAAGGAACGTCAGAGTACCCCATGTAACAAACGTGTATCTGGTCCTTGTCAACTTTGTAGTCGAACGTTTAATAGATATCACCATATTTCAACCTCTTCAACTACCAGATTAAATTCTTATATTTTGGAAAACTGCTCTGCCATAAATGAAAATGATAGTATGTATAATGCCTGTCGGCAGAAATATATGAAAAAAATAAAGTCAGTTGATCAAAAAGCACCTGAAAAAAGCAGAATGAAAGAACGTTTGCCATGCTTTTAAAGTCATCTTGTGTGTGATAGGTTATCTGAGTTTGATATTTATTTCACAATCGGGGATTTTAATTTGACGTTTTTCCTTAACTGTACATCCATTCCAGAGTCAATTCCTCTTTGTAAAAAGCACAGAGCACAGATTTTTAATCATAAGGATTGAGGACAGTGCTCATTCTGTGACACGCATCTGAAAGCTAGGAAATATTTCTGTATGCTCTCTTCCACAAGAAAGCATTTCTAAATTGAAAGATATTTAATGATCAGTTTGTTTTACAAAGTGATACTGTTTCATGTCCTTCGTGTCAGAGGTTTGCTTTACGAGAAAATTATGATAGTTTGTCATTAGAAGAACTAGAACAAAGCTTTTCTTTGAAATCCCAAGAAAATGATTCTTCAGGAGATGAAGAAGATGTATTATCAATTGTCTTTAATGCAACTATTTTACACCTGTGTAACATTTGTAAGTATACTAAATGTTTTTTGTTAAGTACTGCCTATGAACACTTTTTAGAAGTCTTAAGGCGAAAGTGCCAGATCAACGATCATACTATAGATTGATAAGAACTAAGACTTTTCTTCATACTAAAAATTACTCTGCATAAGTCCTCACGAAAGAAAGGAATCTTTTTCTTCTTGTCAGAGATCACCTTCAGATGCTGTTTTGAGTAGAGGCTTTTAAAGAATAAATGTGATGGTGTTGATGATGGTATTGGAAATTCAAAAGACTAGAAAGGTTCCCATTCTTCCAATAACAGTGTTGAATCACAATTTAGAAATATACTTGGTCAATGTAACAGCAAGTTGCACACTCAAAAGAAAATGCATGAGAGACAATTTCATCAGAAATCCATCTTGTGTAATTGATTTTAATTTTCGTGATTTAACCTCGTATTTCGATCCATTAGTTTGGAATACCATTTGCCTTCTTACCGCCACAAGAGAGGAATATAATCACTTTACAAATTTGTTAATATTTGTAGAGAGAAAATGCAGTCAGTTTCCAACAGTTGCAGCAAGAAAAAGATTAAGATTTATCCCAGTTGAGTGCGAAAAGAATTGCTATAAAGAAATGCATCCAAGCACTTTATGTACATGTATGTAGTGGGTGCAATTTTGTCTCCTTTTTTGCACATTTTGGAAACGTGTATTCTTTAACATTTTTTTACAGTATGCATCCTTTATTTCTGGAGAACTATCCTCAGATACACCACAAACGTTATATCATACAAATTTAAATGTAGATAGTGATACAAGGTTACTTTCATTTTATAGACTTTTATACCAGTAGACGGTATTATGTGTATACTTCAATACAAATCGTGCATGCTTGCATAACTATTCTTCTCCAGTTGATTTGTTTCATAGTATCAATGAAGGTCCTTGAAGTTGTAAGAAAGGCATCCTGGAAAGGCATCCTGGAAGTGTGTATGGTCTTTTGCCTTCTAGTTCAGCTTTGAGGCTGCATTGGCTTCAAACCTGTTGGGTTCAGACTGTTGGGAGTAGAGTGCAAACTCCTATATTCAGTCATCCAGATATTAAACTGTATAGGTTTCTTGTATGTGAAGATGATGAAGGAGTACATGTTACATGCCAGTGGGACTCTAATGAAAACATTGGTAAGATTGGATTAAGATTAAATCCAATGTTTTATATCTTACAACGGGTTGTTCTTGTGCTAAGAGCAAATGTCAAAATCGTTTATGCAAATGCAGAAAAGAGAATCGTTTCTGTGGCCCCGGTTGTCGATGTATATGGTTTGAGAACCTAGTAATATCTTGTTCAAAACAGATACCATAAAGTGACACTGATAGTGTATCGAGTGGAGAGGATTTAGATAAAGAATTAGATAAAGAAATTTATGTAGATTATTTTCATATTGAGTAAATTTTTGTTGAGCCACCGAGGTGGAGTGAGACTAAGGGATCCTTAGCAGCGTCCGTCAGTCCGTCATCCATCCGTGATGCTTATAAAACTTGAATAACTTTGCAACCATTTGCCTGTTTGTAGCCATACTTGGATGGTGCATGTGGATGCTATGGGGACCTCAATGTTATTTGGGGGTCAAAGGTCAAATGAGGTCAAATGTTACAATTTACCTGCAAAAATGATTGCATACGAACATGGCGAGACACATTATTTCCTTGTTCTTTGAAGGCTCTGCCATGCAGATCATTACTTCCTGTATATTTGTGTTACGCATCATATAACATAATAGAAAAGTAATAGATTTTTTGTGTGTGCAAGAATTACCATCTAAATGCACATGTATAAAGAGCCAGTAAGTTGCAATACTGACGTGTCCACATAGCTCGGTCAGTATGTATGTACTACCTTGTTATCTGTTGATATCAACTGACATACCAAAGATATGTAAATGTAATATTTCTTAAACTGTTGTGCCACTTGCAGCTGATTTATATTTCTTCCATACATGCAATGTGATTTTTATGTGGAGATAGTTGTCACACTATGCTTCATTGTTGTAATGTCATATACTTTGCTGTAAACTACAAGTTTTGTAGTAATATCTTTCCCTGTTGTTGGTAAGATTTTTATTAAGCTCAGTCATAGTTCATTGTGTACCTATCAAAAGGCAATTTTAATAGAGACGATCCAGATTTATGCTTCAATAGTTCTTATGCTGGGTAATTTTATTTTTTGTTTAATGCTACATTGATGGCTTTCTCGTTGGTGCATGGATGTCTTTGGGGGTTTATTTATCAGTGCCAGTCTTTCCAGCATCCATTATGATATTATGGATGGTTATCTGCCTTCTATAGTGCAATCATTGTAAAGTTATAGGTGCTTTATTTATATTACCAGATATATTGCATGCCCTTTATTTATGACATGTTAAAAAAGAAATATTTTGCAAGATCATCAGTTCTGCTTTTTGTACTATATTGACTCTATTTATTTATGTCTAATATTTAAAAATAGGATCGGAGATCGACCAGGATGCCTGCCTTGTACTGTAGACTTACTTAGTCACAAGTAATCAATGTATTTGTTACTCCAAAATAATATATTGCTTCAAAACATCTTAATATTTACCTAATGTATTTTGTGTTTTCTGCTGTGTAAATGAGTTACAATGTTAGTGGTTATTTGTTCTATCATGCTCGGGCAGAACAGAAATATCAGAGATATTAAATAAAAATGTTTTGCATTTCAAATTTAAATTGTTTATTCCAGCATGCAATATATAAGGTTTGGGTAATATTCTGAGAAGAGAATGAAAGGATAAGAAAACAAGTTGAAAGTGGTACTGTGAAAGTGATATTTTGGAAGAATGGATGCCAAACACCACTCGGTCCTGAGGGGTACCTTTTATTTTTACTCCCAAAGCTTGGGGAGTCGGATTGGGGCAGCGCATGTACTCGACCCAATATCAATCCCCCTCCCCCAGCTAAACAAGCCCCCCCCCCCCTGTCAGGGCCCCAAGAGGTTGCAACAGTATTCTGTTTTGTTGCTGTCTATATACCTATAAAAGGAAGAGAGTTGAATTGAATGAATGAAAGATAACTACGGAAGAAAAAGCAAATACAAATGAGAGAAAGTGTGGGCAGTGAATAAAAGACAAAAAGGAAACAGGTAGGCAGTCAGAGCCAAGATCAGATTCAGTTAAGGCAATGCTACACGAACTTTGCATGTCAAATCTGCCGTACACAGCAGGGGGGGGGGGGGCAGTTGCCCTGGCCCCCTCCGAAATTTTCAAATCCCCCTTCTTTCTTTTTTTTTTAAGACTCGGATTTTAGATTTTCAAATAATTCCACCAAAGTGTGCACCAGATCGTTCACTTTCAATTCTAAATATGCAAAAGCAGGGAGCAGGATGTAACCCCCTCCCACACCTTCCCTCACTTGCGTGTTCCCTCGAATATTGAACACATTCTCTACCCCCCCCCCCCCCCCCCCCCCCCCCCCCCAGGAAAAATTGCATGAAAATGTGCAGAGTATTTTTGTCGTAGGAAATTTGGGACACATGAATCCCATCTTTAACTAATGGTTACAATATAAAATTTATTTGAATAACATTTTCACCTCTAAATCTGGGGCTAACAACCAATGCCAAACTTTAGTTAACAGGGGCAGTAAAGCCGACGCAGAAAAACACATATGGGACACGAGAATATACACGTATCCATACTTACCTGGAAGACTAGATTAATGGCGTTAATGAGGTAAAGGGGGTGATTTATTAATTTTTTTAGGAATATTATGACGAACTGCAGCTACTGCTTTAATTATTAGCTATTTCATGTGACTCCATTCATTATAAATAGACGAATACTTGGTTACTGCGACTAAAGTAGACGACGCTAAACCCTGACCTGTAGGTGGTCGTTTCCACACCGTTGAAGTTCGTTGACCCTGATCACAATGCGCAGCAGGGCTAGGACGCGTTGACCAATCAGACCGCAGCATTGTTGCCAATGCAAGAAACTCGCTCTTCGTCGGACGAAGGGGATGACAAGGTGATAGACTTTTTTGGTTCCTGACCGTCCTCAAAAAGAATACATACTGATTTATGGCTCATTTTGAAGAGAAATAGTGTAGCAACACGCCTATTATAAAAGTGTAATGACGCAAGAAATGTAAGGTGTGTTTACGCGTCTTCTAAGACGCACGAATGAAAATCATTTTGAAGGCAATATGTAAGCCTGATTTTCAATGTTATGATACAGGAATATGGTTCTGAATTTCAGATATATAGAATCTTGGAATATTCCTCTTTACATACATCATAAATTTATGGATGAAACCTGAGAAAAAATGTTAAGAACGTCGAATAATCAAACCCTTGCGCTACTCATGAATATTCATAAACGCGGAAGATTCATGAATACGAGCTGAATAAATACGGCTGAATTATCACGCGTGGCGCTCTGACTGTAGACAACGACGGGAAAATGCGTTATTCCTTTTATAAGATGGCTAAGTAATTTCTAACGCGAGCCCAATATACTCTGGACGAGACAGAAATATAGAAGATTTACATTTAGAATACAAGCAAAATAACAATGAACATTTTGAAATTAATATTCCACTTACCGAGTTTCCACTGTAAAGTCGTTCGTACGGTTCCCGACGATATCGGATAATTTGTGACGTAAGTTCAATTTCTTTTTCAACATGGTCTGGTGTACCAGGGTGGCAGTAGAAATAGATTTTGTGTGTTGTGTGAGCTACATGTGTATTGCCGTGGATGCGAGTCGGATTAATATGTTAAAACAATATTAATTCTCCTTTTGTTTTACCAGTAACGTGCATGACTGAAAATTATATTTGAATATGACATTTTAATGAAATAATTTTTAACCTAAACAAGATATTGTTATCAAAACTTTATTTTTCATGGCTGTCATGGACCATAAACTATTGACTAGATCAAAATCTCGACATTGAATCGTGCGGATAGTCGATTTGGGTGCACAAAAAGTGCACGGCGTGCAGGGATAATCATTTTTCGAGAATGGTCACGTGGTACACTTTGACCAATCAGCCAGCTGGAAATTACTTAGCCATCTTATAATGAGAATTAAACAATCCATACATGAACGTAGGCTAGGCGTCTACACGTTGTACGCACACACACGATCGAATTATAGCGCTGCACGTAATATGCGTACGTACGTGCAGGCCAGGGACTTTTTTCCCCCACCGACCGTGCTTTCATGAAGACCAGTCGGAACCGTTTCCCGACCCTGCGTCATGAATATTCATGAAATCTGCCTAGGCTTGGTTACAAAAAAAAAGACGCGTACCGGTCGGGCGATCGCGTCAAGTACAAGTACAGTTAGCAAAATTTAAAAATAAGCTAATGCGCATGCGCCAAGGCCAAGCTAGCGTACGAACGAACGAAGTACATGTACAGTATCTACAATGTAAGTTATTGAATGAATGAATGAATTTATTTCATAATACTGCAGAAATCTGCCATGAACATTACAAATGAAAAGTATTCCTCGTTCAAAATTTCGAATACAGATATCATAATCAATAACAATTCCAATGTACATGTAGTCAAAAGTGAAAAAAATTATTAGTCAATAGAAAAAAGCAGTATCATATGGGAGAACCGTTTAAGTTCTTAAAGTTTGAAGACCCGTCTATGACAAGTTGGCCCCTGGTGTGATTCGAAAATAGCATTGTGTGAGAACTGTAACAAAATGTTTGAATGTATTATGTGGCAGCTATGTGTAAGCCAAGTTGGTTTGAAGCGAAGCACACAAATTAACACTCAATTCAGTGCATGTAAATAAATTATCAATAGACCAGTATATACACCCGATCATTCTCCCCCCTTGTTATTAACAAATGAACTACAATACTTGGAATCCAGTCTGTATACTGGTGGCGGATGGGGGCACATCCGGCCCGTGCCCCCTCCCTTGGAAGAAAAGTATCCATTGTGCCCCCGCCCTTTAGAACGAAATTAAACTAGACCCTCATACCCCCCCCCCCCTCCCCCACTGAGCGAATTTTGGAGGGCTGGGGAAAAAATTGCAGCCACTCCCCCCCCCCCCCCCCCCCACACACACACACACTGAGCGACTTTTCGAGTGCCGGCGAGACCCCCAAAATACGTGTTTCCCTCCAAGCGAAATTGACAAACCTGCATTTTCATTTATGTGCCCCAATATCTTGGATCCGCCCCTGACTGCTATTACCATTATTAATTTTGTTTGGCGTCACCTGTGCCTGGGAGGCGAAAATCGAACTGAATCACTGTAACCCTCCGGTCTCTCCTCCCGATATATAACTGATTTGGTTGTATACATTATATATGTTGCTACGTGAGGCTAGCTTTCAGATTGTTTAGATTAACATTTGTTTACAAAGAATGCATTAAACTTTTATTAGCTGCGTAAACCGGTCTATTTGAATACCCCCGTGGGTACACAATTTTTACATTCCGATAGTTATTAAAAGAGCACAAACCAAGGGATGATTGCACTTTGATACATTTTGTGTTCAGTATTTCCATTATGTGGGTATTATGTGGTAAACCACATGATCTGAAATCCCTCACTGTGGCAATACTATATAGTATGAACACAGGGTTTAAACATAGTTCAATACAACACACTGTGGTCAATGTGTGTTTCTCTATGTTCAGTATGTCCACTATGTGGGCATTATGTGGTAGGCAAGATGATCGGAAAATCCACACTGTGGTAAAACTATGAACACAGAGTTTACACATAGTTCAATACATACCACACTGTGGTAAATGTGTGTCACTCTGTGTTCAGTATGTCAACTATGTGGGCATTTATGTGGTAGATCACATGAATTGAAATTACACACTGTTGTAATACTTTGAACACAGGGTTAACACACAGTTCAATACATACCACACTGTGGTAAATGTGTGTCACTCTGTGTTCAGTATGTCAACTATGTGGGAATTATGTGGTAGACCACATGATCTGAAATCCGACACTGTGACCACACTGTGAACACATAATTTACACATAGTTAACACATAGACAACTATGTGAACACACTGTGGCAACACTGTGATTGTTCCATAAGATCGCGAGAGTGAAAGGCGGCCTTTACCAAGCCACTGCTCGACAACTGAGCTAGCTCGTCTTTTCTGAGGATTATGGACATGATAGAACAGCACCTGATGGCAACACCTACTACAGCACCCCGACCCCATTCGCACACAGGCTATGCCATTTATTAATTACTCTGACGAAAATTGTTAGTACTATGTGCTTTGTAGCGAGGCAAGATGGGTCGAATAATGGCGAAATTAACGTGGTCGATCGGACTGATATGGGGGGGGGGGGCACATGCGTAGCCATGATTTCATTTTAGGGGGCGTTGGTGAACAGGCAAAGCGTGCGATTTTTGACGTTTTATAGCAAATTAGAGATAAAGACAATGGCTCGCAGCACCTACTGTAGGCGGAAACTTAGTTCGACGTCGGGACTGCTTTTCAATAATTCTGTATGTAACATGGGTGGTTGCAGGGAGGGGGAAAGCTTTGATGTTTCAGCAAATTTGAAAGAAAGAAGCTCGTGGCGCCTCTTTAGGCATTTTTCTCTCCGTTCCTCGCTTTTTCGCTTTCAAAAAACTTTTTTCTAGGCGGAAATTTAGTTCGACGCCCCGACTGCTCTTCAAGACGCAATATTGCACTTTAGGTAACAAGGTTGGGTGCAGGGGGGGGGGGGGGGGTCCCCCCTCGCCTCCCGCGTGAAGCGCGAAAGCTCGTTTTATAGCCAATTTTAGAGAGAGATAAAGGCTCGTAGCAAACAATTCTTTTTAGGCAGAAAGTTACAGGCATAGCTCGACGCCCATATTGCTTTAAAAGTTTTCCCCTTCACGCGCAAAGCGCGAAAGCTCTGACGTTTCGTAGCAAATCTGAGAGAAAGAAAATTGCTCGTATCACCTACTTTAGGCGGAAAATTAGTTCGACGTCGGGACTGCTTTTCAATAATTATGTATGTAACATGGGTGGGTGCAGGGAGGGGGAAAGCTTTGATGTTTCAGCAAATGTGAAAGAAAGAAGCTCGTAGCTCCTCTTTAGGCACTTTTCTCTCTGTTCCTCGCTTTTTCGCTCTCAAAAAAACTTTTTTTCTAGGCGGAAATTTAGTTCGACGCCCCGACTGCTCTTCAAGACGCAATATTGCACTGTATGTAACAGGATTGGGTGCAGGGAGGGGGAGGTCCCCCCCCCCCTTCCCGCGTGAAGTGCGAAAGCTCTGTTTTATAGCTTATTTTAGAGAACGATAACGGCTCGTAGCACCTTCTTGAAGGCGGAAAGTTAGTTTGGCACCCGGACTGCTTTTCAATAATTTGGAAGCGATACTGCACTGTATATAACAGGGATGGTTGCAGGGAGGGTGAGTTACTTCCCCCTTCCCGCAAAAAAGGCGCCAAGGCCGGAATACTTTCGAGGTAGTGTAGAAGGTGCTTACATTGTGAGCGGGCATCCCTGAATCCATGCCCGGTGTAATGATAATATCATTATATCATATATATTATACCGGTATCTGTAAAGCACATGTATTATCCATATACCACGGGGCAAAGCAGGTTTTTGAGACACGGGCTGTTGTACAAGGTTGTTGGGTATCAGCTTGTTCAGAAGACCACCTTGCACAACTTCCAGGCGGACTACCTCAGAAATACGCTGCTGAAAAAAAATGGCGGTCATTTTTTTTCAAAATGGTCGCCATGTAATACTAGTATTGACAATTTTGAATATAATTTTTGAATAAAACTTTAAATGCCATGTATGAGGCATCAAATTGAAGAAAATTAAATTCCCTACAGCATGGTTCCACATTAGATTGTCTTGGTGATGATTTACATAACAATTGTGGCCCAAATATATGGATTTTTATAATTTTTCCAAAAAATATGACTTGCACCAAAATACTTTTTCTCTATATTTCTAACTGCCCAAACATATCGTCAATACCCTATGAAAATTAACGTGAAAGTACACTGTTTTTCTGGCAAAAAGGTTACAACGTTCTAAAGTTTACGCTTTGATATCGGCTTAAGATGAAAACTTAGTTGGCAATCAAAAGCCGGATTAGTTTAGGTCAGTCATATAAAAATATGCCGTTGCTAAAGGAAAAGAATGATAAGAAAGCTAATATTGATTTTTAAGAAAGGGATATTTATGTATCTAAATAATGAATTATAAACAAGTGCAACTGTCCTATTGGTTCAAATCCAGATCAAGGCCTCATCAATCAAGATCATGCCTGGTAGGACACTTGCTATGACAAACGAAGATGCAAATGTTCAAATAGATATGCAAGGCTTCTGAAAATTCATTGTATTTTATAAGCCAATTCATATTGAAAAGGTACCACTGTACTTAGAGATACTCTCATCTACTGTGTTGTCGCATTACAGTATTAACTTTGACCACTTGGTAGGTGTTGTACTGTGGCTGTGAGCACCAAAAGCATATCTTTAAAATATTGGCATTTCAGAAAGTGGCATTGTTTTAGTTTAACATTATTTTAAAACAATATAACAGTATAGACATGCTAGATATCTCCATTGCAAGCAGCCTGAATGATTGCATTGAAAATGTTAATCATTTATTCCCAATGATCATATCCAAATATGGTCGCTGCTAAGGCAGATTATGATCGAGAAATCTATATTTAGAAAATAGTGGCATATTTCTGTGATTTCACAACACGAAAGATAATGTTAGTGATGATATATTTCTATAAAGTTAATTTCTGACTGTACTGCTAACTGCAATTAATGTGTCGGTTTTGAGTTCACGGTCATCTGTGAAATGATAACTGAGGTACATAAGGGTCCTCACCCAGTTGACATGAGTGAGAGCTACTTGTATTCCACTTTGCCCCTTCAAGGAGTTCTATAAATGGATGTCATTAGGAATCAGAAGTTAGAGAGCATCCTTGGGATAGAGGTACGGAACATTTTCAGCAGAATTCCTCTTGCAGCAACACCCACTACTTTGGATGAGGTTGAGGATTACCCATCAATCAGAGTTATCATGAAGAACAGATACAATAAGGCATTGACAGACTTCAGAATTACATACCAAACTATACTAAGTAAATTTGAATTCCCTCTAGGGTGAAGTGAGTATTCACTCATCTTCATCCTAACCATAGAGACATTACTCAAGTATTGCAAAAATGTATTCTCTTCTAACATAGTGGTGGAGGTATAGATGACACCTATATCTCCATCCTGAGTTCTGACTTTATTCTGCCAAACCAAACCGGGGGAGGGTTGGATAATCTCCTCACCATGACCTTCTTAGCATGTGATTCAAGCCAGATAAGAGTGCCTCACCATATCAGACTTGTAAGAAAGTCAACCAAGTTTTAATAAGAGAATACTCAGTTCAAGTAAGGCTGCAGAATGCCTTAAAGCTGTAAAAGATAGATAGACAAACCCGCTGGTGTTCACTAATTTCACAATATTATGGACTTAGCCACTAAACTCTGCCAAAAATATACCCCATCCTTTATCCAACCATGCTTAAGGCAAGATAGTATTAGAGGAACAATCTCACAAACTATTGGTCATATCTCTAAAGCCAAAAGAACTGCAGCTTACCTGTAAAGGGCAACCAATATGTAAACTTATAGGTCTTATGGTCCCCAACACATCAAGTCCATGGCTAATATACATGTACCCCAATCATGCAAGTCATGAGAATGCTGAGCTGCAATTGCACCACAGGCCTTCTCAGTGACACTTTTGAATACCTTCTAGCAAATATAAAAAACTCCAGGCAGGTATCAACACTTTAATCCTGGACTTGATCTATGATGAGGCACCCAAAAATTCAATTCTTTGGCCCTGTTTCTGATGAAGTCCAAATCCTAGACCACCTTGGCCATGCTGTTAATCCTTAATGAACATGCAGATTTCTTATGGGTAGGATTAGGGGAAAATATGCTAAATTCTATTCCAATCCTCTCAGATTTATTTCAAGTAGACAGGTTTAGCTACAGACCGACAAGTTTATCATCTTATGAATATATTAGGTTCTGTGACTGAGGTGAATCCATCTATTAAGCCTCCATTGCCTCCCTCCCAACGCCAAGGCATAGAGGTGGAAGCATAACTACTCAAGTACAGCTAACCAGTTAGGATCAGCTGTTGTTACTGCAACGGTCCCCCACATGGACACCCACATCTTGCCCGGAGCTATCCGAACACGCGAACAATTAAAAAATGTCTTTGCAACATAATTGCTGCTGTGTAATAACAAAAATCTGTCACCTTTTTTTTTTTAAATTGCTCAGTTTTCATAATACTAGCATGGCAACAACCCTGTTTTGACATTACTATGGCCTTAAGTGATTTGGATTATGACTGTAATAACTCTGGCAGTTTATGATATATCAAGACCAATATTTTGTGTTTTTCTATTGTTGAAACAGAATATATATATGTAATTTTCAAACAATTTCCAATATTTTGATGGTGCGTTGGCATAGTAATGGGGCTGGTGCTCACACCCACCATCGGCGTCAGTTTGAGACCAAATGGATAATAAGAATTATAATCGTGTACCTGACTGTGACCTTGAAAGCACAAAAAAAATTGCACTCAAAAGAGCTGCTTGAAATAGATGTAATGCCTACTAAATATTTTCACGTTGTTGAATTACACATACTTATATGTTATTTCCTATCTTATTACCATGGTAACAGCCCTAGTGGTCGCCCAGTATCCACCTTTGTGGCAGTCAGGGAGGATATGATATCCAGGGTCCTAGCTAACGTACAGGGGGAAAAACATCATTTCAGGTTGTGGAGACCCTTACTTTATAAAGTGCATTGGATAGTTACATATTTTTTCACTACTATTTATAAATTCACCATAACATTTCTATAGCAACCATGTTTTGACATGACAGTGACTTCCAATGACTCCCAATGACTCAGATTTAGCTGACGGATAAACACCATTTTAGGGTGTACATACACTTGTTCTTTGTTTTGTGTTGGTTAGTTACAGAAATATTCAATTTTTATCATACTGTTTCTATAGCAACAGCCATGTTTTGACATGACGGTGCCTTCCAATGTCTCTGATTCTACTTGCAATCAAACGGGCACCCCAAAATACATATAGTTAGATGGTTACAATTTGTTTTTGTGATGTTGAATTACAGATATATAGTATTTTCTAAAATTCAATTCATTGGTGTGTTACCATGGTAACAACCCTAGTGGTCACGCCCACGACCAACTTTATGTAAAATAGGAAGAATATGAGAGCTGAGGGTCCTACCTAACAGAAAAACATGATTTAAGATTGTGCAGACAGTTGTTTTCTTTTTTGTATTGATAAATCATAGATATTTTCCACAAATAGCAGCATTTTGTGGGACCGTTTCCATAGCAACGGCCCTTTTATACACGCCCATGACTTCAAATGACTCAGATTGTGGTTGGAATCAGTGGGGCAGATTAAAATACATATATTAGAGTCCTTACCATGTATATTTCATGCTGCTAAATGACAAATATACGGTATTTTCTAAATTCCAGTATTTCGTTATGTTACCATGGTAACGGCCCTAGCGGCCACGCCCACCATGAACTCTATGGAAAACAGGCAGATTATGAGAGCTGAGGGTCCTAGCTAACAGAAAAACATGATTTAAGATTGTGCAGACAGTTGTTTTCTATTTTGTATTGATAAATCATAGATATTTTACACAAATATAAGCATTTTGTGGGACCGTTTCCATAGCAACGGCCCGTTTTTACACGCCCATGACTTCAAATGGCTCAGATTGTAGTTGGAGTCAGTGGGGCAGGTTGAAATACATATATTAGAGGCCTTACCCTATATTTTATGCTGTTAAATGACAAATATACAGTATTTTCTAAATTCCAGTATTTCGTTATGTGTTGCCATGGTAACGGCCCTAGCGGCCACGCCCACCATGAACTCTATGGAAAACAGGCAGATTATGAGAGCTGAGGGTCCTAGCTAACAGAAAAATATAATCTAAGATTGTGTAGACACCTCTCTGTCTATTTTATACTGATAAGTTTAGATATTTTTCCAAAATGTAAACTTTTTATGTTACCGTTTCCATAGTAACGGCCATTTTTTTACATGACCGTGACTTCAAATGACCTAGATTTTGATTTCAATCAATCAGGAAACTCAAAATACATATATTTAGATGCTTACCAGTCATTTTTCAAATTTCTGAATTATAAATATTAGGTATTTTAGTAAATTCCTATATTTCCTTGATGCGTTGCCATGGTAACGGCCCTGGTGGCCACACCCACCACTAACTCTTTGGCAAACAGGCAGATTCTGATAGCCTAGGGTCCTAGCTACCAGGAAAACATCACAAAAAAATGTGCCTAAGGGGGGGGGGGGGGGGGGAGGGGGGTCTACGTTGGCCCATAGACTATACACACGTGTGCGTGATTAGTACAGTGTACGAGCTTGTATTAAATGCTCATGCCATGCGCATGGTATAGTTTGATCTTGCAGAGCTCGATTGTACTTGCCGCGCCACGCCGCGCCATTCAGCATGCATTCTGCATCTGACCTGCGCCGCGGAATGGTCTGGCTGGGACTTGATCTATAGGGTCTGAATAAGGCTCATCTAGGGAGCGCAGATACTTTTTTTTTGCACCCGTATAGTTTTTTTTTGTACGAACATATATTTTTGTACAAACAGGTTTTTTTGTGATCTCACAAGATTTCTCATTCTCGTACGAACAAAACGTCCGCGCGCACATAGCACAAAGCAAAACGATACTAGTATTGAAGCGCTAATTTCTAGTTCATATGAAGTTTATATGAAGGAAATTATAGATTGCACATATATCGCTTTCTTATATAATATATATTTTACACATATATTTTAAAAGTGCATATATTTATTTATGCTCATTCCTTTTTTTTATCACAACATATATTTATTTATGCTCATATATTTTTTCAGCTCATATATTTTTTCAACACATATAATATTATGCTCACATATTTGTTGCACGACGCATATATTTATTTATGCTCATATATTTTTCACAACACATATATTTTTTCACAACGCATATGTTTATAAATGCTCATGTATTTTTTTCAGCTCATATATTTTTCACAACACATATATTTATATTTCCCCATATTTTTTCACAACGCATATATTTATTTATGGTCATATATCTTTTTCACAAGACATATATTTATTAATGCTCATATATATTTTTAAAACTCATATATTTTATCAACATCATATATATATATATATATATATATATAGATATATATATATATAGATAATGAATATATATTTTTTATAAACATGAAATATATTTTAATTGCGCATATATATCTTTGTAAACATTGAATATATTTTGTATTTTCCCCAATGGCTTGCCATAGGCCTAGCACGCATGCTTTCTGACTTTTCTTTCAAGTCTTCCACATCTTGTGACATCATGTTTTTAAAAATCGGTCATACCGTTACCAAGTCACATGATATTTTGTGACTTCATGTCAGCCCGAAATGGAGAATTTTTGAGTTTTGTGTACAAAACGAATTGGGAATGCCTTCCTCAAATTTCCTACTTTATCAACTATGGTTTCTTCACTTCACCACTGCAGTAGCAGAAGATGGAGAGGGTTCTTGGACAATTACCCCCTGGGCAATCACCCCCCGGAAAATTACCCCGGAAAACTAACCCCCAAGGACAATTACCCCCTGTAAAATTACCCCCGGAAAATAACCCCCACGGACAACCACCCCCTGAGGACAATTACCCCCTGGAAAATTACCCACCGGAAAATAACCCCCCAGGGACAACTACCCCCCCCCCCAAGGACAATTACCCCCCGGAAAATTACCCCTCAAGGACAATTACCCCCCGGACAATTACCCCCAAAGGACAACCACCCCCGAGGACAATTACCCCCCGGAAAATTACCCCCGAAACTACCCCCAGAAAGAAATTCACTAATATTTTTTAAATGATATTTCTTCATGAAATTACATGCTCTAATCGTGTTTGATAATTGTTTTTCACAAAATCAACGTGTTTAGAATAAGTTTCATGTAACTAAAATCATCTTCCTACACGCCGATTGAAAATCTTGCTCAAGAGCTACAAAATCAAATGAAATTAATGTACCAGAAAGCAGATTATTTACTTTATTTTTAAGCACCGTGCATACTAATAAGTCTTGAAGGTAAATTTCATTCTGAAATAATTACTGAACCAGAAAGCATAATATCTTACTTCAATATGAAATGGATCATGAGATAGATCATGAAATAGATCAAAGGCAAATACATGATCAGTTGATTAGCAAAATTACAGAGGATGCATAAAAATTAATGATGAAAACTTACACCCTATTTTCTTTGTTGGGTCCCCTTTTCTTTTGGCGACAGGATATAGCGCATATACTCGCTCATAGATCTGCGCGCAACATATTATTAAATAGGGTTAGGGTTAGGATTAGGGTGAACTTTTCATAGGTGAACTTTTTAGAATGGGGGAGGTAGCCCCATCGATAACAGACATCCTTGCTTTAATCCTCGATGAATTTACAGTTATGTTATTTGTTGTGTTAAGATTATGTCATTACGCACTTTCATATTAATATTTTATTTTTCCTTCTTATTTTCCTTCTTATATATATTATATATTTATTACACAAGCTCTGCTTCTCAGTAGATCCTTCCATTTTTACGGTTTACAGCAAATAATTCGATACATTTCTGCTTAGTTAAAATGATGGTTTGCAAAATGCATTAAAGTAATGTCACTGAGTTCTGTGATTATTTGTCATAATTTTTGAAATATTGATTGTTCTGTTATGAAAGTGAAAATAAAACTGAAACATGAACACTATTTAATATGCTGTTAAAGTTATCCACTTTTAAGGTGGAAAATTGTTGGTGATTGGCAACTAAATTAACATGGAGTGTGATAGATAATGTAAATAGTTTAACGTCCTTGTTATACGTAGATTTATCTTCGAAACATTTTTAATTTCATTACTTTTTTAATTAAAAATATGGTGACAATAGAGATTTTCACCACATTGACATTAGTCAAGCGTAAACACAACAAATCAACCTTTTAAAACAGTTAAAGTAGCAGTCCTTTGCTTCGAGAATTCATGAAAAGTTCTATAAGGTCAGGGGGCCAGTAATTTTATGGAGGAATTATCCGGGGGATGGGGTTATTGCCCTCGGGGTGGTTATCCTTGGGGGGGGGGGGGGGGGGTTTATTGGGAGTAATTTTCCGGGGGGTAATTCCCGGGGGGGGGGGGGGTAATTGTCCTCGGGGGTGGTTGTCCTTGGGGGTAATTTTCCGGGGGGAATATACCGGGGGGGGGGGGGGAATTGTCCCGGGGTGGTTGTCCTTGGGGGTAATTTTCCGGGGGGTAATTGTCCTTGGGGGGTAATTTTCCGGGGGGTAATTACCCGGGGGGTAATTGTCCTCGGCGGGTGGTTGTCCTTGGGGGGTAATTTTCCGGGGGGTAATTGTCCTTGGCGGGTAGTTTTCCGGGGGATAATTTTCGGGGGGGGGGGGTGATTTTCCAGGGGGTAATTGTCCGGACACGCTGGAGAGGCCTTGGTGCCGAAGAGGAAGAGGAAGATGACAGATGACTACTCTGAAGATCCCAGAGTGTGTGCAGCCAGAGAACACCTAAGAGCTGCCATGGACGATTTCGTGCTGATCCTTCGGCGGAGAGGAAGAAGTGTGTTGAGGATATAGGAAGGAAGAACTCTATGCCAACTACACTATAGCTAGGGAGGAGTCGTTGCTGTTTGAGAAGATCAGGAGAGTTGAGAGAGCAGCAGACAGTTGTAAGAGCACAGAGAGTTGAACGATCATCAACGAGATCACGGGGAGGAAGAGAGGGAGTTCGAGTCAGATAAGAAGGGGAGGTGGCTGGACCATTTTAAGACCTGACTAGGACAACCCCTCCCACAGCTCAGAACACCAAGGTGATCAGGCAGCTATTCAAAGAAATGGATATCGAGACAGGGCCCTTTACCAGTGAGGAACTTAAGAGAGCCGGGGGGGGGGGGGGGGGGAATCAAGGAGGGTAAGGGGTATGGAGATGACGGAGTGTCGCTGGAGGTGATGAAGAGATGTGATTTTAGTGATATCAGCCTGGAGTTCTGTAATCAGGCACTGGAGAAGAGTGTTGTCCCAGATCAATGTAGGATAAGTAACACTGTCTCAGTACTAAAGAAAGGTGACCTCACTGACACCAACAACTACTATACAGGGGCATCTCACTAACGTTACTTGCTGCAAAGACCCTCAACAGGATGATTCTGAACCGAATCCAGCCAGAGATTGAGAAGCAGCTCAGAGACAGCCATGATGGCTTTAGAGAGGGAAGATCCACCACTAGTCAGGAGGATTCTTAAGGGTGCCAAAGCAAAGAGCCTCCCTGCTGTCATGGTGTTCAATGACTTCTCCGAAACTGCCTGATGAACACCGTACGGGCTTATGGAATTCCCAAGAAGATGGACCTGATATCCCTGCTGTACACAAACACCAAAGCCCAGGTCATCACACCCGATGGGCTGACAGAGATCTTTGAGATACAGAATGGACTGGAGTACTCCAGGGTGATATATTAGCTCCATATCTTTTTGAGATCGTAATTGAGCCTGGCACTGGAGAAACACCAGGACTCTGGCTTCACTGTAACTCCGGCTTGGAGCAGGAGAGTTAGGGTTAAGAGGATCTCAGATGCTGAGTTTGCTGACGTCATAAGTTCAGTAAAGGAGGCAGAGGAGTTACTGAGAGAGGTGGAGGATGTATCTATGAATGTAGGACTGCGGATAGATGAGAGCAAAATTTCTGGTGGACAACGTCTTGGAGCCAGAGGGAATCGTGAGTGCTGGTGAGAAGGCAATTGAATTGGTGGATGACTTCCTGTACTTGGGAGCAAAGATCAGGAACACAGAGGATGATGTTGTGGATAGGGTGAGGAAGGCCTGGGCAGCATGCCACAGCATGAAGTCAGTATGGGAGTCAGACCTCCGTAAAGACCTAAGTAAGTCTCTTCACAGCTACGGTGGAGTCTGTTTTGTTGTATCGGTCAGAGACGTGGACCCTTACCAATAGACTTACTGAGATGTTTGATGGGTGCTACACTAGAATGTTAAAGGATGGCTCTGAGCGTCAACTAATACGTAACGAGATTGGGGAACTCGGAGCTGTACGAAAACCTTCCAAAGGTCAGCTCAAAAGTAACCCAGAGGAGAATGAAGCTTTCAGGTCACGATGAAAGGCATCCAGAGCTCACACTACACTGGCTGAGTGATCCTGTGGGAACCCCTTCATGGAGATGCAAGAAGAAGGAGACCTAGGAGGACATGTCGATTCATTAAGGATGGACACTGGTCTCCAGGAGACGCGAGACATCGCTGAACTCATGAATGACAAAGGTTGCTGGAAAGAACTATCCATGGATCTCGGAAGTTCTACCTGATTTGATTGATTGTTCCATTACAAATGCATACTTTTCTGAATATTCAGACGTTACCATAGCAACGGCCATTTTAGAGCATTATCGTGAAGTGGGATAATTCAGATGTTAATTGCAGCCTAACTTGTAGGTGGAAGAGATATTCTTAGATATTAACTTTATGCCTTTACGTTGTTTACTCAAAGATATTTTACTTTTATGAAATTAACTGGTTACCATGGCAACGTCTCTGGCACGTTCATCCACCATCCTTTTTTATGCCAAAGAGGCAGATAATGATATTGATGGCCAAGACATCTGGGTAAGAAGAAAGAACAGAGTGAGGAAAAAAAATATGTCCAAGCGGAGGGGACAGATTTTAGGTACAATTGCACTGAAATTAATGTCATAAGCCATGCATACCTACTTTAACTTTTGCATCATTTGTTGCCATAGCAACTGTCCTATCAGGCATGACTATTACCTCAAAATCTACATCTAGACTGAAAAGAATCAGAAAGTGGACAGTATGTGTACTTAGGTATTTCTTATTATGTTGTGTGTTTTGTTTTGATACAGAAATGCTATATTTTTTCTTAAAAAAACAATTTCTACCATGTTGTTGCCATAGCAACGACCATTTTGTGGCACATATATGACTTTGCAAGACCAATATTTTGATGGAAATCAAAGTTTTGGCATGAAATAGATATATTTAAACACTTCTATTATGTTTTTATGTTTTTATTGCAGAAATATGCTATTTTCAGAAAAAAAATTAGGCGTTACCATAGCAACGGCCCTTTTTGAGCATAACTTGACCTTTGACAACTGAGATTTTGATTTTCATCGAACAGGTAGCTTGAAATTGATGCAATTCATCACTAACATTATATTTTTATGATGTTTGTTAAGAGATATATGTTATTTTTTAGAAAATATTTCGTTACCATGGCAACGGCATAAGACGTCATTTAGAAATATGGCAACAAGTAAATTCATGTTCAGCACCCCCAAATAGGGGATATAGCACAAAAAATCAGAATCTACAGAAAATTTTAAGTATCCCTTGAAATTGTGACGAGGAGCCGTGTACTAAAAAGTTAGCTTTTGCATAATTAAGCCGCGTTGTGTTCCCAGTGGAGCCACTCGCCCGCAGAGGGGGACGCATATGACCGTTACCACAACTGTAAATAACCCCCTATTGCAGTCAATTTCAAGGACATTTTGTGAAATTTAACCCCCTTTTTTAAGTCAAAACAAGGACAAAATGATACTTTGAAATACCCCTATTTATAAGATTGTAAGGACACTTTCACGAACTTACCCCTATTTTACCATAATTAAATCAAGGACAAAACATTTATACACTCTTTTCGTTAACATAAATGTGTCCGAGACCCGATTCCTCGAATTACAAGTTCACACACAAGTAATATTCAGTTCACTATAAGTTCACTAAGTTCAGTCCTATTTCAGTACATACGAAATCGGTAACGCATATCCGAAATCTGTTGCTCCGTAAGGCACAATAAATTTGTCTAAGACAATATCAACAATTAATTTACCGTCCCTAGATAAAAACAGGAAAATACCGTGTTCTTGTTGCCAAATGTAATGTCCTGAAATGTCATATATAATTTCTTGCACAGTTGAACAGTTGAATGTTTCTTCTGCGTGTAGATCTCCTTCTACTATCATCTTCAGGATTTCGCGTTGGGCTAACTCTGATGCGAATTCTTCCATTATCTGGACCAGAGTTTTCAACTGCTGTATTTCTGCATTGTGAAGTAAGACTAACTGAGCTTGTATTGCTTACAAAATCTGTTAGCATATTTGCATCATGCTGGCTCAAAACATATTGACGTTCAATCGTGTTCTCCTCTGATCCATCCTCAGTGTCCTTGCAAACAAGATTCACTTTCATGATGACATCTTTCAACATAACATCAACACCTGCGCACCCCATTTTCCATGTTTCGAGGAATATTCTGTCCGCGGACATTCCTTTTCCCTCGATTTTGGTAACGGTTATGCGGTCCCTAAGTCACATTGAGTGGCTCCACCGGGGGTGTGTTTACCGAGTCCTACATGTAGTTCAGTCACACTCTCACACAAACGTCCCGAATAGATTCTACAACGGCCAAGAAGTAGCGGTGATTTCATGAAAGATCTAAAAGTTTTACCACATTGCCGACGAATTAGAGACTAAAAGTTTTTTGAGTATAAGCACTAATATTGTTCGTTTACGTAATCTTCGCACCATCCAGCCACGATCCCCTACACTTGTGTTGTTCTCTTAAGCTATAGCTACCTCCATACAAAAAGAAACAACCGGTATCACGATCGGCATTGACATCAATAACACGGGTGAAATACTACAGGCTCGTACACTTCAACATTTATTATTTTTTTTTAATTGATCAAAGACATTTTAAAGGGTTGAAGCTTTCGAAAGAAATTTCTTCCAACGAGTGATTTTTTAGAAAGTGAAAAAAATAAAATACTACCAAATTATTATTTTTTTGAGGATCTATAATAAGAATTTCATATACGAGCCTGTCAAGCTAAAAAACGGCGGGAAAACTCGTCTACCGGCGATTCATTGTCGACCTTCGCACTTTCGACGAATCAAGTGAGCACCTTCTATCGTCTGTTCTAAAAAACAGTTAAAACTTGATTGCATGATTTTATTCAAAAGATAAACTTATTATTGTAATTTATTGACAGGAAGCAAAATCATGATTAGACATCGTTTTTAGACTATAAAAATAAAGAACAGCCGTCTACCGTGGGCGGTACGTAGGCCTATACGTGGTAATTTGAGGGAAAATTCATTTTACACAGATTGCTCGTCGATCTATTGGCATCTCATTTATTGACAACAAAGCACACTATTTTGGCATTTTATGTTTCATATGAAATGTTATACAAATCTGTAGATGTATAGCTTATTTTCCTAAGTGATTTGGATGCATTTACACTACAAGCGATGTTGTTTAATACGTGTATGTGCAAAATTTCAAAGTGACCGCCGACCTGTCTATAGTGGCCACTTTTGCCGTTTCCCTTCGGTGACCGCTATAGACAGGTTTTACTAAAATTCTTAGACATATTTTGATCGGTGATTTGCGAAATATTGATTATGTTTTTTATGAATGGGTTTCTACATGTATACTCTTTTCATTTCTTTTCCTCTTGTGTTCATGGACAGACCCATAATTTACAATTTTATTTCATGAAACGGCACCAAAATGCCAATTTTAAATGCAGTTTCATGAATTTGAATTACAATTATGTGCCTGTATTAGAACAAATTAACTAAGCAGAGCACACAATATGAAGCCCTACATTGAAATCGAACCATTTAATTCCTTTTAAAAATTTCAAGGAATCAGTTGTCACATAATTGTGCTGACGAATTTAACAACCGCTATGAACAAATATGTGAATTATTTTTTTTGTTTAAGCGAAGCATTTTTATTTTAAGTAGGAAATAAACACAATCAGAATTCTTTGAATGCAAATATCAAAAGTCACATATTATTTTTGCAAACACAAATAAGAGTTTACTTTTGAGTGCAAACTACCACTTCGATGTCGCTGACATAGCTTTATAAAACATTGAATATAGCGTGCATGATATCAGGTTTGATAACACGTGTATTTGCCTAAGTATAAAGGTCGGATCTCTAGATTTTAAAATATGTCATACCCGGGGGTGGCTGATTACCGATCTCGTGGGGTCATCCCTATAGCTAAAAGGTCCGATAGTTAGCGGGTCCCCTCCCACTTTTCATGCCTGAAAAGGGGGTTCCAACCAAAGAAAAAACAAAAAAGGAAGAGGTTGAAAAGGAAAGCAGAAAAGAAAAGAATTATTAGGGTTATTTACCAATGCCCATTATATTTTCATTATTGATATTAGTTATTAATATAATCGCCATATTTATGTATGCCAATGCCAATGCCAATTGCAATGCCAATTGTATTAATAAGTCATATTCTTATGGAACTTATTTGGTTTGCATCTTGAATCTCTAGCTAATCTTGCATCTTGCATCTTGCATCTTGAATCTTGAATCTTGCATCTTGCATCTTGAATCTTGAATCTCTAGCTAACACTCAAAGAATGTTAGCAACATAACTGAAAGGAATCGAGCGGCAAGTTTACCTAAATGGGCTAAAGAGGTGAATTTTCAGAAATAATGGCCTGTGACAAATAGTCTCTTCTCAATATGAGAACGGAAGATGCCGATTACATGTTACACAGATCTCTCGCTTTGCTCGCTCATACAATCAAGAAACTAGGCCTAGATTGTTTCTTGCAGCAAGCACCTCTTACGTCCTGCAGCAACAAGAAGCCCGAATATTATGATATTCGGGCTTCTTGTTGCTGCAGGACGTAAGAGGTATCTCGACTATTCTCGAATTCTCCCCACCCCCCCCCCCCAAAAAAATGGTATAATTTACCCGACAGAGTCCACAGACTAAATTTGCCACAGGGTTGTAGTTTGGGTGTAGTCGGTGAACATTCGAAAAAGGAAAAAAGCTGACATCAGCTGGTAGGAAAATATCAACTGACAACCCTCAAAAAAAAAAAAAAAAATGGAACGCCCCCTCCCAAGAAGGTGGTAGGGCCTAATTGAACCAATTTTTATCGGTCAGAATTTTTTGTTGTCAGAATCTTATCTTTTGTTACTTTTAATGAAAATTCAACTATAAAGTGCGCACCCCATAAGATTTCTTTGTTAAAAAAATAACACTTGTGTTAGAAGGGGACGCCTGTTCCTCAGCTTGCTCCACTAGAAAAAAAATGCTTCGGGCATGATGGCCTCAGGGCTTAGATTTCCATGTTTCAAAAATGGTCGGCGTTCCCCATTACCAATACATCGGTTTAGTGGCAAAATTAACCGGGGGCTGAGCTGCATGGGTGGACCACCCCCGCCCCACGGTGATGATGATGATGCTCTGATGAAAATACTTTTAACATGTTGAAAATGTATAAAACAAAACTTTAAATTAAGTTCCTCAATTTTTGGTTGGGGGGGGGGGGGGGAGGGTGGGCCTACAGACCTAGTGCATCAGTTTATTACAATACACATAGAAGAAGATAAGGCATTACCCTTTTTCTTTTATGAGATAAAACTATTAAAAACTTATTGTATCCACTTATTTTACCTTTTTTACGTTATTGTCGCTCTATCGGCCCTTCTATCAGACCTTCTGACTATCGGACCCGTTGGACATTCGATCTATAGAACCTTCGGACTATCGGACCCTCCGCCGATTCGGTATATAGAACCGTCTGTCTATTGGACCCTCTCGTACATTCGGCCTATGGAACCTTCTTTTGGGTGTCGGTCTATCGGACCCGCTAATTATCGGACCTTCTAGCTATAGGGCTGTAACCGATCTCGTAATCATGTTTCTTTCTTTTCAATAAATTTTAAAGAAGAAATCGGGACCTTACAGTGCGATTATTATGCGCAATATACAGTTGTAGCTAGTACCTACATACCTACATAGAGATAGCCTAATATTGTAATCTTAATTCTCTTAAATATAGCCTATATACATACATAATTTACATGTATATTCATACACACACACACACGCGCGCACACGCACATATATGTATGTATATAAATATATATATATATATATATATATATATATATATATATATATATATCTACACACACTTACACGCGTAAACATAATAAAAATAATTGTCAGACCTCAGTACTAATAAAGGCCAGCTTGGGTGAGGGCGCTGTTTAGTTGCAGGTCGCTCACAAGAGACAACGACACGTAAGATCATTGAGATCCGATCCTGGCTATATAGGCGGCTTGACATTTCATGAGCCTAGAAAAGTTGGGTACACTGAATTTTTCTTGTTGATTTGTGATCTTATGTGGTCCTAGAACATTTTAAGCTTTGTTGCCCAAAGGGCAACCTTGAGCAATTTGCATAAATCCCAATTGGCCCCTGGTAGCGATATTGAACCCAACTTTTGAACTACATGTCACATGTCACACGTATGTATATAGGGGTTTCGAGGGACGTAGAATTAATTTTTACCGCACTTTTTGCAATTTAAGGTCACGTTTAGGTCATAAAGGTCAAATAAAGGTCAAGTTTGTTACCCGTTTACATGGCCGTACATTCGATAGATTTTTAAAGTTTTATAGATGTTTAAAGGTTCCCTTTTATGGAATTACAAAGGAACTTCATTTAATAGACTTTTCTACTGTGAATCCAGATCTGTCATTCATATTACCTGAATTCCATTCATTAATCTGTAAACTTGAAAATACAAAAATAACTGGGAACGCCCCTAAAAATTTTGGAAAATCGGTCCAGCGATCGATGATCACACAGAACGCTCGACTCACACAAGCTGGATCAGTATCGATGTGTGTGTTATACTTATAGGCTATTGAACTTCGTGTAGTAGATCCCTTCGACTTCGTGCCATTTCAGCCCTTCATTTTAGCTTTTTAAAGACAAAATCCTACATCAACGATGGCATCTTCTTCGGACAGCCAGGACACTTATTCAGGATCAGATATATCTGATTTGGAGCATCAAGTCCCAGAAGAAATTGAAGAGGAATTAGGGGCCCGGCCGTATACTATGTTTGAGCCAGACATGTCGGATTCTGGGCAAGATTCTGATGATGACAGAGACGTCCCTGATTTTAATAACGGAGAGGATATCGACGGGAGACTTGGGAATAACAACTGGTAATTATTTTTTCATAATAAATTACCGATTAAAGTTTAATTCACTCATATCCACGTATTATGAATCTTGTTTACGCTTGCAAATTGCCCGAGAGGCTGAGCTGATACTTCGCTGATCGAGGCAGTGAGCTCGATGTGCGCAGGGCCGGGGTACACGCCCGGCCGTTTGGTTGTTCGCCTGCCTGGGCTAGAGCTTGGGCAGTTTTACTGGTGCATGGGGTGGTAGCGTTTGATTTTAGTAAATTCTAACATTGATATCCAGAAAACTCTTAGCTCTCCTGTTATTTTCTTTGTGCTGCTACACTAAGTAAGTGTAGGTACCGTTATAGTTGACAATAGATATGATCTTCTTCTTCTTCTTCTTCTCCACCCAGGGTTTCATCCAGTGTGTCTGGACCGGTATGTGATGGAAACTGCTTACTATCTGTATCGGCAGCAGTATGGCGGACAGGCAAGGCAGGATGCAACTGAAAATCAGTGAGTACACCATATTTTTTGTTTTAATCCTTACTGCAGTATTCCTGTATTATATAAAGCAGTTTGGATGCAAAATGCCAATTTGGCTCCTTATGAAATTAATATTACGATATTCTATAAAAGAAAATAATGTTTTAGCCTTAATGTAAATAGAGGAAGATTATTCTATTTGCAGTGTACATGTATTTTCTTGTTCTGTGTGCAGATTAACGTTTGTTTCCTCTTTCCCCATCACAACATTTTACACTGCGATGTTGGCAACTAAATTATTAGCTAATCTTCTATTGTTTATTTGTGAAGTTCAAAGTAAAAGTTACCTCACTATCACCTACATCATAGACTACGTGTCCGGACAATTACCCCCCGGAAAACTACCCGCCAAGGACAATTACCCCCCCCCCCCCCGGTATATTACCCCCCGGAAAATTACCCCGAAGGACAACTACCCGCCAAGGACAATTACCCCCGGTATATTACCCCCGAAAATTACCCCCGAAGGACAACTACCCGCCAAGGACAATTACCCCCCCCCCCCCCGGTATATTACCCCCCGGAAAATTACCCCCGAAGGACAACTACCCGCCAAGGACAATTACCCCCCCCCCCCGGTATATTACCCCCCGGAAAATTACCCCCGAAGGACAACTACCCCCCAAGGACAACCACCCCCAAGGACAATTACCCCCGGCTAATTACCCCCCGGAAAATTACCCCCCCCCCCCAGGACAATCACCCCCGAGGACAATTACCCCCCAGCTAATTACCCCCCGAAAATTACCCCCAAGGACAACCACCCCGAGGACAATTACCCCCACCCCCCCCCCCCCCCCCCCGGGGAATTACCCCCCAAAATTAACCAGCCCCGAGGACAATTACCACTCCCCCCCCCCCCCGGAATTACCCCCCAAGATTAATACCCCCTAGTACAATTACCCCCCGGAAAATTACCCCCGAAGGATAACCACCCCGAGGGCAATAACCCCCCCCCCCCCGGATAATTCCCCCTTGAAATTACTGGCCCCCTGACCTTATAGAAGTTTGATTTTTCATGAATTCTCGAAGCAAAGGACTGCTACTTTAACTGTTTTAAAAAGTTGATTTGTGTTTACGCTTGACTAATGTCAATGTGGTCAAAACCCCTATTATCACCATACTTTTAATTAAAAAAGTAATGAAATTAAAAATGTTTCGAAGATAAATCTACGTATAACAAGGACCTTAAACTATTTACATCTATCACACTCCATGTTAATTTAGTTGCCAATCACCAACAATGTTCAGCCTTAAAAGTGGATAACTTTAACAGCATATTAAATAGTGTTCAGTTTTCAGTTTTATTTTCACTTATAACAGAACAAGCAATACTTCAAAAATTATGACAAATAATCACAGAATCTCAGTGACATTACTTTAATGCATTTTGCAAATCATCATTTCAACTAAGGAGGAATGTATCGAATTATTTGCTGTAAACCGTAAAAAATGGAAGGATCTACTGTGAAGCAGAGCTTGTGTAATAAATATATAATATATATAAGAAGGAAAATAAGGAAAAATAAAATATTAATATGAAAGTGCGTAATGACATAATCATAACACAACAAATAACATAACTGTAAATTCATCGAGGATTAAAGCAAGGATGTCTGTTATCGATCCTTTTATTTATGACAGTTTCGGAAGACTTGTTAGCAACAACAAAAAATCAATAATATTCTCATATCAAGGGTGTTGTGGTACAGAGTGCAGAATTTGATGTAAAGGAGATCCGAATAACCCAATAAGCATATGATACAACTATCACAGATTCTGCTAACTTTGCAAAAATTGTAATGGCAGTAGGGATAAACTTGGAAACGTCACAGTCCAAAGGGAAAATTGGTCGAATCTAAACACAAAGACATTCATAAAAAAACATGGTAGTTCTGCATGACACCCCACAGTAAATCTCAGAGGCAAAGATCATCATTATAAACACGAAAGTGAAAAGGTATACAAATAATTAAACACCAACCAGAAACTGCTGTCCTGAAAAACATTAATTGAATGAAAAAGGAGAAGAAAAACATCAAAAGACATATTTTTTCATTTAACAATTTACATACAAAAAAATCTCTTAATGCAAAACCAACAAAACCTCCTGAGAATTTAATGCGAATCAAAAGTGAAGTAAAGCATGTTAACACATTTCACCTGTATACTAATGAAAAAACTGTAACAAAACCATGGACATGGCTGTACGTCCATGAACCAACAAAGGTGACTGGTTGTTAATGAAGATTATGGGACACGCCCCTCAAAAAGTCTACAATGTCTCTCCCATGGTAATTGGTGACGAGTCTCACCAGTCGGCGGTTGATATCCTGATAGACCCGCCTTGGTGCTGGAGGCTCCATTCCAACTTGCGCCTGCCCGATTGTCACCTCATTGACTGCTTGCTCTTGTTTAAGGCAGGTCAGGAAGCGCCAGAACGAGGGGTGGTCGGCACCGACCCCGATCTGAAAGCGACGATGCCAGCCCTCCACGTGATTGTTGGTGCGGAATTCGCCACGGAGTGTTGCATTGTGCATATTCCACATATGGGGAGGGAACCTCGCTGCCTGACGACCACGTCCCGCGTTCCTCTGAGGTCGACCTACATAAATGTCGTCAAAGTAGTTGAGCACCGGTTGTAGCTCTGGCCTAGCGATTCTTGACAAGGCTGCAAATGCCTCCTCGGTATCCTCTACCGGAAATTTAGCAGAGGATAACCTACAGGAGGTTACAGATTTGAATGAATCCCGCTAAGTTAAAAGTTACTTCTTTACTTTGCAATGATTGCAAATCCTTTGTATTTCAGCTCCCTTGTGGCTTACTTTTTCGACTCTAATCATATTCCCCAAATTAGTGGAATTATTAGTAATTTAAATATGACGGGTCCTTACTCATATTTCAAACTATATATAATTTTTGTAGCATTTTTTCTTTAGTTAACGAGCTTTGAATGTACCACTTTGATAAAAAATGGATAAGTGCGAATAATATCACCATACCCGTTCATGAATCCTTTGACAGAGGTGAAAGAGGCAACCTTGCACGTGAGCATCTGGGAATGCCTGGAGGAACGCATTCCTCGCTGCGTACTCGAAGTCTATCATGACTCGGTTCGGAGTGAAGACCCTTCCCTCCTGAAGTGCAGCTAAGACTCTAGAATAGGACGCCTGGTCTTTGTTCAACATCAGACAATACACCAATGGCACCACGTGATCCTCATAAGTTGCGTGGAGGGTCCACAATTGGAAGAAAATAGATGGCACCACCTTGAAAGTACCATCGGCATACCAATTCTCAGCCATGGATAGCACCTAGCAAAACGAAATCAATAGAATTTTCATAAAATATTTTATAATTCAAGCTAAATGTTTCACTTGCAAAATCATATGTATTAATGCTACAACTATTTTATTTACTTAAATGCGATCAAAAAGCAAGAGGCCCGCTGGTTTTTCGTTCACCTGAGTCCGTGACAATCGCAGTCCGCCACTGTGTCTTCGGCGCACTGACCCCTAGTTCCCATGAGCTTTGCCTAGCTACCATATGAACCATGTTAAGATTCCCTTGCATTATGAATAATTCCTGCTAAATTTGTTCAAAACTCAGATATGTGAATTGTCTTTAGAACACTTTGTGATGATTCCTGTCATTGTTACAATTCACTCAATTGTTAATGAGGAGAAGTTTATATAAACTTTTGAGAAAGGGGATGGGGCTTCCATCCTTGGAGACCACCATAATGAACATGAACCCCCTTTATGAACAACCTAAGATTCTCTTGCCCTAAGGATGATTCCTGCCAACTTTGGCTGCAATCCATCCAGCCGTTCTGGAGAAAATGTTAAGAGCTTGAAAGTCTACGGACGACGCACGACGGACGAAGGCCGATCGCAATAGCTCATTCGTGCCTGAGGCTCAGGTGAGCTAAAATTGAATTGGGAGATCTTGTACAATGTATAGAAAAACTAGAAATGTGCATTGCTGGTGCCGCGCAATGCGAAATGTATCCCCCGGCACTGGCAGCGATTTGAAGGAGGGACAAAGACCCTCCCCCATCCCCTCCCTCAAACAAAAGGATGGTGTAGAAATTGCCGCCAGTGGCCCGGAATATTGTCAACACTAGGAGCAGCATTACCAAAACGATTTGTGCAGATTAGAGTATAATGCATTTTTATAGAAAATTCGGAAGAAATATGACCTCAGAGCGCACATAAGCCATCCACTAAAATATGACCTTTGATCCTATGAAAGACGGAACACTAGAGGCAGCATCACCAAAAACTGTAGAGGTGTAATCTATAATGGACCTACATACAAAAATATGACATTTGACCCTCACAACAACCTGAATATGACATTTGACTGTATAGAAAGTGGTACAGTAGGGGTAGCATCAGCAAACAATTTAGATGTGTAGGTTTCACTAAGACACATCTTCATATAAAATTTGAAAGAAATGTGTTGAGAGATATACCAAGATACATCTCCATACAAAATTTGAAAGAAATCCATCAAGAAATGTGGCCTGCAGAGTGCACTCACGCCATGCCCTGAAGTATGACCTTTGACCCTATAAAAGACGGAACACTGGTGGCAGCATCACCAAAAACTATAGGTTTTTAGATTACACCAAGAGACACCTTCATGCAAAATTTGAACGAAATCCGTCAAGAAATGCAGAAGTAAGAGTGCAAGAAATGGAAAAATGACATTTGACCCTATAAAGGACGGAACAATGAGGGGAGCATCACCAAAAATTAAATATGTGTAGATTATACCAAGATACATCTCCATACAAAATTTGAAAGAAATCCATCAAGAAATGTGGCCTGCAGAGTGCACTCACGCCATGCCCTGAAGTATGACCTTTGACCCTATAAAAGACGGAACACTGGTGGCAGCATCACCAAAAACTATAGGTTTTTAGATTACACCAAGAGACACCTTCATGCAAAATTTGAACGAAATCCGTCAAGAAATGCAGAAGTAAGAGTGCAAGAAATGGAAAAATAACCTTTGACCCTATAAAGGACGGAACAATGAGGGCAGCATCACCAAAAATTAAACATGTGTAGATTATACCAAGATACATCTCCATACAAAATTTGAACAAAATCCGTTGAGAAATGTGGCCTGCAGAGTGCACTCACGCCATGCCCTGAAGTATGACCTTTGACCCTATAAAAGACGGAACACTGGTGGCAGCATCACCAAACACTATAGGTTTTTAAATTACACCAAGAGACACCTTCATGCAAAATTTGAACGAAATCCGTTGAGAAATGTGACCGCCAGAGCGCACACAAGAGTACACACAAGACATCTATCAAAATCAATTTCAATTAATTTCAATTTTAATTTTATTCCATTCATTCATAAAAACACATAAATATACAAAGTAAAACAAAATATTAATATAGGAATGTGGAGACAGCTTAAAAAGAAACAGGTCTTATAAAGTGCTGCCACCTAATGAAAAATAACAATTGGATCAATAACTTATGATATTAAAAGAATATAAATATGTACGGATGATAATACAAATACAAATACAAACAAATTAATATACCTAGACAAACCCTACACATAACATAAACTGAAGAAAAGCCTGAAAAGAATCTCATGAACATTGCAAATTGTATAACGAGTTTTTAAATAATCGTTTAAAAGCATTGAGTGATACACTTAATTTAATTTCATCAGGTATTTCGTTCCAAATTTTAGGACCCTTAAAGAATATAGATTTGATACCAATATTGGTTCTCTCAAATGGCAAGTGAAAATCTAATGGCTTTCGCATATTATATGAATGTACTTCAGAATTCAATTTAAAACATGTTGAAAGACTAGACGGTATTATTTTATTAAAAACTAAAAACATAAATACTGCAATATTATAATTATTCATATCAAAAATATTCAATAACTTTAATTCAGTAAAAATTGGTGTGGAATGGGCAAGATAATTGGCATGATAAACTATTCTCACGGCTTTCTTTTGTAACAAGAATAGTCTCATCATTGAGTAATTTCTAGAATTGGCCCATGCAATGTTACAGTAATTTAAATAAGGTGAAATTATAGCGTTGTAAATCATTAATAAAATATTACGTGGAAAATATTTCAATTTATAAAGTACGCCAATACATTTAGAAACTTTGCTACAAACTTCATTTACATGTTCATGCCATAACATTTTACAGTCCACAATCACTCCAAGAAATTTAATAGATGTAGCATTATTTATTTTAGTACCATTCATTTCAATAATAACATTATTATAATTAATTTTCTTGTTGGTAAATATCATACACTGAGTTTTTTTAAGATTTAAAATCAATTTATTTACAACAAGCCATTGTGATAATTTGCATAACTCAAAATTGAAATTGATTATTAAATTATTAATATTTACATCAGACATAAAAACACTTGTATCATCAGCATACAAAATAAATTGTAATACATCAGAAATATTGCATACATCATTAATATAGATAAGAAACAATAATGGTCCCAGAATGGACCCCTGGGGCACTCCACATCCTGCTGTTTCTAATTCAGACTTAACATTATTAATTGACACATACTGTTTACGATTCAATAAATAACTTTCGAATAAATCTAAGAGGACACCACGAATACCATAATTTGCTAACTTATATAAAAGAATAGAATGGTCTAAAGTATCGAATGCCTTACTCAAATCCAAAAATAATCCAAATAATATTTCTTTAGAATTAAAAGCAGTTGAGACTTTACAAACTAAATCAGCTAATGCAGAGGATGTGGAGCGCCCGGGACGGAAACCATACTGGGATTTACAAATAATGTCATGTTTATCCAAAAAATATAAAAGGCGATTATATATACATATTTCAAGAATTTTTGAGAACACTGGTAACACTGATATAGGTCGATAATTTGAAATATTAGACGGAGATCCATTTTTAAAAACCGGAACAACTTTACCAATCTTTAATTGATCCGGAAATACACCAACAGATAAAACAGAGTTAAATATATTGCACAGAGGGTGACAAATAATATGTATGACCTTTTGAACAATTGAAATATCTACTTCATCGAAACCTGCACTAGATTTATTATCAAACTTACAAGTAATATTTATTATTTCACCAGGGGTGATGGGATTAAAAAATGCAGTATAAATATTATGTTTTAAGTATTGCACAAAATTATTGCCAGAGCTATTGCACTGTATATTTTTACTTAATGAAGAACCAATCTCAACAAAATATTTATTGAATGTTTGTGCTTTGGTGAAATCACTAGTAATAATTTTATCGTTAACATTGATATTTCCGATATTTTTTTCCTTTCTTTTATTACCCAAAGCATTGTTTATAATTTTCCAAGTTCTTTTTAAATTTGACTTGACTTCAAAAAATTTATTTTTAAAATATTCCCTTTTAATACGTTTAATTTCATTATTTACTTTATTACGAAATGATTTATACATCCGCTCTCTATATTCAGTTGGGTTTCTAATATATTTCTTATATAATAAAAACTTTTTATTACACATTTTACGCAAATCTAAATTAAACCATGGCTTATCTTTCCTTGATTTATTTTTTATTTCAACCTTTGGGAAACAATCATCATAAACTTGCAAAAATTGATGCAAAAAATTATTATAAGTAGAATTTGGATCATCATCACCTATATGCCAAACGACATTCTTCAATTTATTCATAAAATCTTGAATATTTCGATCATTTACCACACGTTTAATTATTTTTTTATTTTTGTTAGCTATAATAATTTTAGAGTGTATACAAAAAATAGGGAAATGGTCACTAATATCAACAAGGAAAATACCACATGATACATCATTCAAATCATTTGTGAAAATATTATCAATCAATGTTGCAGTTTGATCCGTAATTCTGGTTGGATAATGAATGATAGGATAAACAGACTTTGTCATAAATGCATCTAAAAAATCTTTAATATACGGGCAAGATTCAGCATTATATAAATTAAGATTAAAATCTCCAATGAAATACAATAATTTATTTTCACTATTTACATTTTCTAAAATAATATTCAAGGATTCAATAAAATTAGTCAGGGGTGAATTAGGTGGTCTATAAATAACATTAAATAAAATATTTTTAGGGCAAGACTTAATTTCTATACAAATTGATTCAACAGATTCAGAAAAAACATCAAATTGAATTCTATGTACAAAGTTAAAATCATTCCGAATGAAAGCTCCCACTCCACCCCCTCGACGGCCCTGGCGGGAGTTACCTATAAATGTGTAGCCATCAATTTGATAATCAGGGTCATTTTGTTTAAGCCAAGTTTCAGTGATACCAATAGCACAAAAATCTAAATCAATGGAATTTAAAAAGGATGTTAAACCATCAATGTTTTTCCTTAAACTTCTGCTATTTACGTGCAAGCATGAAAATTTATTTTTAGAATGTCTGAAGGACTGACAATCTTTTAGAGATGAGTTAAATTCATTTGGCAAATAATACTTTTGATTAGGGTCATTAAAAGAATCACTACCATCAATTGGAGATAACAATTCATTAATTCTTAATAAATCAATATCTTGTAGACGTTGTTGATATGAAATACGGTCAGGCATATACAAACGTAAACAACATACACAAAACGAAAACTAACAAGTTAACACATTTACAATTACAGATATAAGTAAAAAGATAAATAGAACCAGAATCTAAACCACCGGGAAATGACTTAAAAATTTAATTATATTAAACAATTGATCTGTACAGAATTAAAGTATATTCAAATGAATACAAAGAAGAGTCCATAAGAGGCAAAATCTCAGTTTCATTTGGCAAGAGGAAAGCAATTTAAAATTTGTTCAGATCGCTCTGACCTCTGATTAGTTGCTTGTGGAGTTTTCCGCCCTCTTTTTTGACGATAGCGAATACGCGACCATCAGATGTCCAGTATGATGTGACGTTCGGATGGCGAGACGTCTGAGTCAGGAGATCAGCATTCTTCTTCGTTAAGTCCTCAACTACCACCATACCGGAGCCTTTCAACCTTCTCCGATGTTTCATCATCTGTTGTTTTGATTTGTATGACAAGAATTTCACAATGATGGCAGGGGACTTCGAACTACGGTGCGATTCCTCCCCAGAATTCTGGCGACTTCGGGAGCCGGTGAGAACGGTCGATGTCGACGGTATTTATCTGGACGCCAATACTTTTCGCGATATCAACCACGACAACGTCGGTGTCCTCGTCAGGTGTCATCTTGACTCCGAGAATGTTGTTACGACGCGAATATTGCTCGATGTGATCTAGTCTGTTTGAAAGTTCGTTTACCTTGTCTACATTGGCTTCAACTATGACCTTTGACCCTATAAAAGACGAAACACTGGGGGCAGCATCACCAAAATCTATAGGGTTCCAGATTTTACCAAGAGACACCTTCATACAAAATTTGAACAAAATCCGTTGAGAAATGTGACCGCTAGAGCGCACACAAACTATCCCCCAAAATATGGCCTTTTACCCTATAAAAGACGCAACACTGGGGGCAGCATCACCAGAAAGTATAGGGGTCCAGATTTTACCAAGATACACGTCCACAGGAAGTCTGAAAGAAATTCGTCGAGAAATGTGACCGCTAGAGCGCACACAAGAATGTGACGCGGCGGCGCTGGCGGCGAAACGCTGCTGAATCCAAAGTATCCTCCGGCATACTGCCGGGGGATACAATAAACAATTAAAGCCTTAGTCACAACTCCCGTACGTTTTTTCGGGGTTGGAAAAAACGTAGAGGTCCGTGGCAGTTCGCACAGGGAGTATAAGTAGTAGCGTGGGAGCACGTATGTCTTGCAGTTAACGTGCGGCACGCAAGGCGTCAGTACACCTCAGTCGGAAATTTAATCGTGAGTGTAACGTGCAAGTGCCGTGCGATTTGTATGTGCTCCGTGCAGATGACGCAAGGGGTTCTAGGACTCCTACCCCCTGGACAACCACCCCCCGGATAACCACCCCTAGGATAATCACCCTCTAGGACAACTACCCCCAAGGACAACTACCCCCTAGGGCAACCACCCTCTAGGACGACTACCCCCCTAGGACAACCACCCTCTACGACAACTATCCCCCGGATAACTACCCCCGGACAACTACCCCCTAGGATAAGTACCCCCTAGGACAACTACCCCCAGGACAACTACCCCCGGACAACTACCCCCGGACAACTACCCCCCGGACAACCACCCCTAGAACAACTACCCCCAGGACAACTACCCCCCGGTCAACCACCCCCGGACAACCACCCCCTGGACAACTACCCCCTAGGACAACTACCCCCATGACAACTACCCCCCGGACAACCACCCCTTGGACAACCACCCCCTAGGGCAACCACCCTCTAGGACAATTACCCCAGACGCGCCACTGACAAGAGGGCAGTATTTGAGCGTCAAAAAGCCCCGTTGTGGAGACTTTGAGAGAGAGAGAGAGAGAGACTACAACTTTAAGGCTTGTAATTTTCTCTCAGTTTCACCTTACTTTATTTCAGCAAAAGAAAATTTTGTCAATGATACTATCCTAAATTCTTACACCCCTTAGCCTGCCGAGACTCCAACTCGTGATTCCTTCATGACGAGCAGAACGTGAATCCGAATGCGCCACACAAGGAACTGCGTGACTGGTTCGCTCATTTTATTATATCCCTACAATTTGTTTTTCATGAATATTCATACCGACTAGTCTTGACGGAATAAACCGTATTGTCACCCCTCTTGACCAGTGCCAGTGCCATGTTGCTACCCAACTGAAACCGAGTTGGCCAGACTCTCTCTATATACGGCACTGCTCTTGACGCTCAAATACTGCCCTCTCTCGTCGGGTGGCTCAAGTCCTGACAGAAAAAAATATAGCACCCCGGACAACTACCCCAGGACAACCACCCTCTGGGAAAAGTACCCCAAATTGGACTTAACATCACATTGAACAAGATTGGGCTCGTTCGCTACGCTAGCTCGCCAAAATAGAATTAATATGGCCTTTAGCAAAATTTCTGCCACGACCTGCAACAATAAAGCCCAGATAATATATTATATATTGGTGAATTTTATCATAATAATGCACCAAAATCCTATTTATAACCAGATTTCTAAAACAGATACTCATTATATCCTTACTGATTGTTGGTCGACCCCCCCCCCCCCCCCCCCACGTCTTCCCCTGGCCGAAATCAGTTTAAATGCCATCGAGTACCTGGGAGTTGTAACTGTTTGGGGGGATAATTGACCTACATGCCATGGTGAGAGTATGTTGGTTGTTGTCCGATTAATAATTACCCTAAAGTCGTTAATGTCCCGGTGGTAGTTACCTTATGTGGAATTTGTCAAGAAGATGTCCTAAAGAGTGGATGCCCTAAGGGGTAGTTGTCTCGGGGTAGTTGTCCGGGGGGGGGGGTGTTTTCGTTTTACACTGTAGCGTAGGCAATTTCGCGAAAAAAATCATACAAGTGCTCTGGTGAAAGAGTCTAAGTCGTCAGCGCACATCCCTGTTGTAACTACTCTATGCACTACACATATTATTGTGCTCGATACAACCAGCCTGCATGGGAAGTTGGTAGAAAGGGGAAAAGTGAAATACATTTAAAAAGAGCAGCTAGAGATAGATGGAAGGAAAAACAAAGAAATACATAAGGATGGAGAATAGGATATATGGAAGGAAAAAACAGAGAAATAAATAAGGAAAGAGAAGAGGGTAGATGGAAGGTAAAACAAAGAAATGCATAAGGAAAGGGGAGAGGATAGATGGAAGGAAAACAAAGAAATACATAAGGAAAGAGAAGAGGATGGATGGAAGGAAAGAGAAGAGGATAGATGGAAGTTAAAACAAAGAAATAAAAAAGGAAAAAGAAGAAGATAGATGCAAGGAAAACATATCCTCTCCACTTTCCTAAAGTATTTCTTTGTTTTTCCTTCCATCTATCCTATTTTCTTTCCTTCCATACATCCTCTTCTCATTCCTTATGTATTTCTTTGTTTTTCCTTCCATCTATCCTCTCCCTTTCCTTATTTCTTTCTTTTGTTTTACCTTCCATCTATCCTATTCTCTTTCCTCATGCATTTCTTTGTTTTTCCTTCCATCTACAGTGGAAACTCAGTATCAAGAGGTCTGATATAACAATATTCCTGATATGACAAGGTAATAATATTCCGGACCATGCTCTTTATAATCTCTTGTTTTTTAATCCTGATATAACGAGATTCCTCCTATAACTCCTATAAATTTTTCACGAAATCGCCTACGCTACAGTGTAAAACGAAAACACGCCCCCCCCCCCCCCCCCCGGACAACTACCCCTTAGGGCATCCACTCTTTAGGACATCTTCTTGACAAATACCACCTAAGGTAACTACCACCGGGACATTAACGACTTAGGGTAATTATTAATCGGACAACAACCAACATACTCTCACCCATGGCATGTAGGTCAACTATCCCCCCAAACAGTTACAACTCCCAGGTACTCGATGGCATTTAAACTGATTTCGGCCAGGGGAGGACGTGGGGGGGGGGGGGTGACCAACAATCAGTAAGGATATAATGAGTATCTGTTTTGGAAATCTGGTTATAAATAGGATTTTGGTGCATTATTATGATAAAATTCACCTCACCACGTGAGTTAAATGTGTCTATACCCATGATCACGGGGGGGGGGGGGGGGGGGGGGAGAGATTTCCCCTGGTATTACATTTTTGTTTTAAAAGTTGGGTGTTTAAACTCTGTGTTTGATGGTGCATTGTACAGTTGAATTTCTCATCCATCTTAACATGATTGTATACCCCATACTATTTTTTTAAATCGACCAACCACAATGCTAGTTTCCTTTAATACTCGATTGGCTGGTAGCTTTGTAACGAGTTGCATAATTGTAGAGTGCATGAGGGAGAGGGGTGGGGGTGTGACAAACGGCTGGAATATTTGTTTTCCTTCCCACCCCCTTAATTGTCGATCATGCAAAACATCTAATAGAGAGTTGATATTGCACAATGGAATACCTGCCTTCATGCATTGAAGAAAAAAAAAACACCAAAAAACAACAACAAACAAAAAAACAAAAACAAACAATTTAAGCGAGCAAGCATGAGCGAAAACAAACACTTCTCTTTTAATAAAATTTGGTATATTATCTGGGCTTTATTGTTGCAGGTCGGGGCAGAAATTTTGCTAAAGGCCATATTAATTCTATTTTGGCGAGCGAGCGTAGCGAACGAGCCCAATCTTGTTCAATGTGATGTTAAGTCCAATTTGGGGTACTTTTCCTAGAGGGTGGTTGTCCTGGGGTAGTTGTCCGGGGGGCTATATTTTTTTCTGTCAGGACTTGAGCCACCCGACGAGAGAGGGCAGTATTTGAGCGTCAAGAGCAGTGCCGTATATAGAGAGAGTCTGGCCAACTCGGTTTCAGTTGGGTAGCAACATGGCGTATATTCCTTTGTTATGTAAGCTTGCAACAAAGGAATATGCGCCATGTTGTTACCCAACTGGAGCCGAGTTGGTCAGACTCTATCCATATACGGCACTGGTCATGATGGGTGACAATACGGTTTATTCCATCAAGAATAGTCGTTATGAATATTCATGAAAAACAAATTGTAGGGATATAATAAAATGAGCGAACCAGTCACGCAGTTCCTTGTGTGGCGCATTCGGATTCACGTTGTGCTCGTCATGAAGGAATCACGAGTTCGAGTCTCGGCAGGCTAAGGGGTGTTAGAATTTAGGATAGTATCATTGACAAAATTTTCTTTTGCTGAAATAAAGTAAGGTGGAACTGCGAGAAAATTACAAGCCTTAAAGTTGTAGTCTCTCTCTCTCTCTCAAAGTCTCCAAAACGGGGCTTTTTGACGCTCAAATACTGCCCTCTTGTCAGTGGCACAAATCCTGACAGGAAAAAATACACGTCTGGGGTAATTGTCCTAGAGAGTGGTTGCCCTAGGGGGTGGTAGTCTGGGGATAGTTGTCCAGGGGTGGTTGTCCAGGGTGGGGGGGGGGGGGGTAGTTGCCATGGGGGTAGTTGTCCTAGGGGGTAGTTGTCTGGGGGTTGTTGTCCAGGGGGTGGTTGTCCGGGGGGGTAGTTGTCCTAGGGGGTAGTTGCCCAGGGGGTGGTTGTCCGGGGGTAGTTGTCCTAGGGGGTAGTTGTCCAGGGGGTGGTTCTCCGGGGGTAGTTGTCCTGGGGGTAGTTGCCCTAGGGGGTAGTTGTCTGGGGGGTAGTTATCCGGGGGGAGTTGTCCTAGAGGGTCGTTGTCCTAGGGGGTAGTTGTCTGGGGGGTAGATATCCGGGGGGTACTTGTCCTAGGGGGTGGTTATCCTAGGGGTGGTTATCCGGGGGGTGGTTGTCCAGGGGGTAGGTGTCCGGATACGGACGCAAGGTTCACGACTGTTAATCGCACGTACACCGTACGTGTTGCAAGGACGTACGGGCCTGTTGCGCCACATTCACT
This sequence comes from Heliocidaris erythrogramma, assembly GCA_025617745.1. NCBI lineage: Eukaryota > Metazoa > Echinodermata > Echinoidea > Camarodonta > Echinometridae > Heliocidaris > Heliocidaris erythrogramma. The sequence goes on along the minus strand of CM046871.1, from coordinate 36,769,496 downwards.
TCGGTAGTAGGGTGAAAGCAAGATGAACGTACTAAAACCGTACGGCAACAGTACGGTCGGCGGTGGATTTCCACCCTCTTAGCCCCACGTGTTCTCTTCTGACCCCTGCCTCTTGCTCCAGGCATTGTGATTCAAGAGTCAGTCCTGATTTAGAAAATGTCTTGAAGAAACGTCGGGCCTCCTGAAGACACTGAAAATTCAGAGCGAAAGTGTGAGAACTCTGTTGCCCGCACGGTTTTTATACCGGCCGCAAATTGGCCGTACGTTGCACGCACGTGTTTGCATGCGCCGTGGGTGGGACACACGAAGCACGCAAGTCACATGCACGTTTTCAGCTATCATTGGATACCCGCGTAACACGCACGTGGCCCGCAAGGAGCGCATGCGCACTTGCGTGACCATCACATGCGTGCCTCGTGAGTGCTGCCTGCGGTATTCGCGCGGTTTTTACCCCCAGCAAACGTGCGACCCACCCACGCTGTTCGCACTACCCTCTTGCGGAGACTGTGAGTGTTCATTACGTCCTGTCCACGGGCTGCCTGTCGTAGCGAGAACGCAGAAAAAAATGTGCATACACATTTTCGGCCTACGGCTTTAGCGTGCTGTCTGCGAACTCGAAATTCCGTACGAACAAGCTGCGTCCCCCTTGCGTTATCCCAAATGTCTGCCCATAAACCACCCGTAAACCACCCGTACAAGCCCGTACGGGCAATTGTGACTAAGGCTTAAGATGTATATTTTTCTTGTTTATGACTTCACAACACCATTTCATTCTAACGATAAAACTGAAATTATGTATGCTTTCAAAAAATGCGAAACCGTAGAAAACCCAATTGGAAGAAAATCAAGCTCTTATTTATGTCTTACCTGAAGGTTCCTTTCCGTTGCAAACACCAAAAACCGGTGAGGGTCGTTTCTCCCAGAGTCATGATACAAAAATAGCTCTCCACCCAATGCAAATCGTTGATCTATAGGGATTTCCAGATCTTCGACAGTGATGGGAATGGGGAGGGCGTCCCTTCTCTGTTGCCTCGGCTAGGGTCGCCATGAGCACTTGTTGTGGTCTGTCATTAATCTCAGTAGCCTTCTCTTCTCGCTTTAACCTTCGTAGCGTTACTTCTACCATGGCCAGGAGGATGGTTATGCTCTGTTCTATCACGGAATTGGTTGTCACCCAGGACCTATAAGAGAAAGAGAGAGAGAGAAAAAAACATAACATGCTTATGTGCTTATAATCATTTATTATTAATACTTATCATCAAATCATTTCTGAAGGATTTGTGGATGGTAGACGAAATGGACATTGGACAAACTGCCAATTAGACAAAGTGGTTATTATACTAAATGAGTAATAGACCAAATGGTAGTAGACTAATATTGGAGATTAGACCAAGTGACTATTAGCTTAAATTGTCAATAGGCCAAACGATAATTCTATATTTTATTACTTTGCCTGATAAATCTATATACTTATCTTGAAACTTCCTATTTTCTGTACATTATATTTGATTTGAAATCTTTACTCGCTTTGTTTTGTAAAGGGGCTTTTACACCAGGCCTGCATAGAGTTGCGTAGTGCGGCGTACCGAGTACCCCGAAATTAGGCTGCGTACTCATGAAAAAAATATAAAGCTATTTTTCTGCCTCTTAATCCACTCCACTCCTGTCAGCTGTCCAGAACACTACGCCAGCCTCAAAGTACATTTCGTAGAACTGGCGTAGGGTAGTGTAGCGTAGTGTTGCGTAGACTTGCGTAAAAACTGCGTACTTTCTGCGTCCAGTGCTCTACACCGAAAATACGCACAAAAATAAAACGTTTATTTTTTTGCGTCAATCTCGGGTACCCTTTTGTGTCCCTCGGCGTATCGCCACGTAGGCACAGCGTAGGGCAGCGTACGCTCGGCGTAGTCGGTACGCCACACTACGTAACTCTACGCAGGCCCGGTGTGAAAGCCCCTTAAATGACTCTTGTACAATCTAAATTGTTTTTGATATAAAAACGTGGAACAATAACCTTCAACCTTCAAGACAAAATTATTTTGAGACGTAGTGTATAGTAGACGGGGTGACCGTAGACCATAATAATGTCTATCCGCGGTTATTCCTACACATTTGGTCAGCTGGTTATTCCCATTATGAGATTAAACTAAGTTGGCAGTGCAGGAACTGGTTGTAGACCAAACGGCACTTAATAGCTAGGTTGATCAAAATAAAAATACTTAAGAGACCTTAAGTTGTTCATATGTTCGGCGCAGCCCATAGGGAATGGCGGTAAGCCCCCCCCCCCCCCCCCCCTTGTCTGAAAATGTCCCAATGGTAATAGTGACCTTTAAACAAAAATAACTGCTCTATTTCAATTAAACTTGACAGGAATCATACTTAAGGTAAGGGAATTTTAAGATTTTAATTTGGGGAATGTAGCACAGGGGGGTTGGGGCATTGCACACAAATGTCCTAAAGTTAAGTTAAACTTTTGAAGGTTTGCATGGTGAAGTTGTAATTCAGAAAAAGGTTTGCGGTACAACCATGTGAGTTGGAATAACTCCACGTTCCGGTCAGAATGCTCTGGCCGTCGTCAGGAGAATGAGAAGAGCGAATAAATCAGCAGAATTTATATATGAAGCAGCAATTCAATAAATAAAATGGATGCAAACACATAACATAGAAAGAAATAGTAACAGTAACATCAAAGTACCTACATTGAAAGGATAAATAACATCAAGGTACCTGCATTGAAAGGATAAGTGACATCAAACGAATCCTGTGTTGAAAAGAAAACATTGAAAGCAAGTGAACAATAGGACTAAGAAATCAATTAACCGTCTGGATAAGCTGGAAACAAAAGGGGGATTGGGACCGTAGGTAATCTGTGGAGAGAAACATGACATCCTGTTGGGGAAAGAAATTAAGGTTAAAACATACATATGGAAAAGGTGAAATATTGACAACAGAATGAGTATACTAATAATAATTGTTATGAAAGAAATTAAGAGAAAATGATAATGAACAAATTGAGGAGAGAAACATGAAATCCTGTCGGAGAAAATCTGAGGAGAGAAACAAGTCATCCTGTTGAGGAAAGACATTAATTTAAAACATACCTGTGGAAAAAAGGGTGAAATAATGACATCAGAATGAGTATTCTAATGATGAATATAATGAATGAAACAACAAAAACAAAGGTAATGAACACGTTGAGGAGAGAAACATGAAATCCTGTTGAGGGAAGCAATAGTGGTTAAAATACATAAACAATTATAGCACTAGTTATTATTGGAAGAGTGAAAACCATATGTCGCTGATCTGTAAACCCTTATCCTGTGTAACTGTGTCATGTTTGTGAATCTCGATGGCTTCACGGACCCTCCTGGTATACCAGTTGGAAGCGGGGGCTACAAGTTTGGTGTCTTCCCAGTTAATCTGGTGATCACGAGTGACAGAATGATTGATAATGGCAGATCGGTCGTAGTGACCAAGTCTCCCATGGGCACGGTGTTCCTTGATGCGAGATTTGATGTCCCTCCCAGTCTCTCCGATGTAGACCTGACCACAGGAACATGGTATGCGGTACACTCCTGGTTTGCTGTCGGGAGAAGCTGTGTCTTTGTGTGTGTAGAGAGACTTGTGAAGTTTGTGTTTAGAACTGAAGAAAACCCGTATGTTGGCCTTCTGCAGGACTCGTTGAATGCGGATAGAGACATGACCTGTGAAGGGAATAGTGCAGGACGAGATGTGTCTGGTTGGTGGGGGAGCATGGGGTTTGTTGACAGATGTGCGTATTTCCTGAGGAGGGAAACCATTGTTGACTAAGGCTGCTTTGATGTGTTTTAACTCGTCGTCAAGGCTGGTAGAGTCGCAAACGTTGTGAGCTCTCCTGATCAGGGAACTGGAGACCGAACGTTTGACGGACGGATGGTGGAAAGATCGGAAGTTTGGATAGCGGTCTGTGTGGGTAGGTTTACGGTAAACACTATGGGAGAGTGAACCGTCAGGCTTGTGGGTGATCAAAACATCAAGAAAAGGAAGAGAGTTATTGTTTTCTGCTTCTGACGAGAAGCTGATGGAGGGGTGATGTTTGTTGAGAAAATCCTGGAAGTTGTTCAGCTTTTCCGGACCGTGCGGCCAAATGACAAACGTGTCGTCAACGTAACGGAGCCAAAGTGTGGGTTTATACGGTGCCGTGGAGAGAATAGTAGTTTCGAATTGTTCCATGAAGAGATTAGCTATAACTGGGGAGAGTGGCGAGCCCATGGGGGCACCTTCTGATTGGTTGTAGTACTTATCCCGCCACTGGAAGCTGGTGGAGGTAAGACATAGGAGAAGAAGGTCATATATCTGTTGGGGAGATAGTGGGGTTCTGTCCTGGAGATCAGTGTCATGTTGTAATCTAGTTCTGGTGATGTCGCAAGCTTCTTGAATGGGGATGCTGGTAAATAAAGAGTCAACATCAAAACTAACTAGTATGTCTGTGGAGTTGAGCTTGATGTCATTGATGATTGTGGTGAAGTGATGAGAATTGCGGACATGATGTTGCGACTGACCGGTGAGGGGTTGAAGGATGTGTGCGAGATGTTTAGCAAGATTGTAGGTGGGGGAACCACGTGAGGACACAATCGGGCGGAGAGGAATGTCTGGTTTGTGAATTTTTGGTAGACCAAAGAACACTGGGCAGGAGCTGGAGGAAGGAAGAAGAAAACGATAAACTCGTGAAGGGAACAGGCCAAGTTTATTGAGCGAACGAAGTTTGTCAGTGACGCGTCGTTTGATGTTGGGTGTCGGGTCTCTCTTGACCTCGGTGTAAGAACCTGTGGATAAAATATCAGAGATCTTATGGTTGTAGTCCGCGCGGTCCATGACGACCGTGGCGTTGCCCTTATCTGCGGAAAGAATGTGAATAGAGCGGTCAGTGCGAAGAGCACGCAGGGCGGTGGTCTCCTGTTTGGATAGATTAGGTTTGGGGGGTTTTGCTGTGGAAAGAATGTTAGTAATTTCCCTGCGAAGTTCATCACCCTGTGCTTTGCCGACTGCCCTGAGTGAGGGTTCAATGCTCTGGACGAGTTCAGCGGAGTCAATCTTTGACGGTGCCATGGCAAAGTTCAGACCTAAAGAAAGGAGAGAAATTTCGTGATTAGTGAGAGTCCGTGTGCATCCATTTTATTTATTGAATTGCTGCTTCATATATAAATTCTGCTGATTTATTCGCTCTTCTCATTCTCCTGACGACGGCCAGAGCATTCTGACCGGAACGTGGAGTTATTCCAACTCACATGGTTGTACCGCAAACCTTTTTCTGAATTAAGTTAAACTTGTTTTGAAGAACCATTGGGTATACTTTAACCAAGCTTGGCAAGAATCATCTTTAGGGCTAGGTAATCTTCAGTTGTTCATATGGTTGGCGTAGCCCATGGGGAATGGGGTTACCCCTTCCCCTCTGTCGAAAAATGCCCCAATGCTAATATTGATGTCCTTTTTAAAGAAGAAACCCCCTGCTCCATTTCAACCAAAGCTGGCAGGAATCATTCTTTACCCTAAAAGGACGGGGGGCCATAATGCCCCTTCACAATTTTTGCCGCGAAATTCAGACCGCTGCATTTCCCCGGGTGCATTTCATGCCACGCCACTTTTTTAGGGTTAGGGTTAAGGGGTTAAGGGGTAAGGGGTAAGGGTTAGGGTTAGGGTTAGGGTTAGGGTTAGGGTTAGGGTTAGGGTTAGGGTTAGGGTTAGGGTTAGGGTTAGGGTTAGGGTTAGGGTTAGGGCTATGGTTGTGTACCTTTGGGCACCCCAAAATTAACTATGGGTACCCGAACATTAACCTCATGTACCCGAAAATATACTGGTTCCCCGAAAATTAACTATGGTTCCCCCAATATTAACTATGGTACCTGACAATTAACCTTGGGTACCCGAAAATTAACTATGGGTACCCGAACAATTAACCTTGGGTACCCGAAAATTAACCTTGGGTACCCGACGTTTATCTATGGGTACCCGAAAATTAACACTGGGTACCTGGAAATTAACGTTTGCACCCGAGAACTTACCTTTTGGTACCCGAATCTGCATCTTATGTTTGAAATTTTTCATTTTCTCAATTAGACCTTGGCAGTCGTAATAAACTGGTAAGATATGATCAATAACTATTATTCTATCACTACAGAGGAACTTGGGGATTATCTTTGTTTTTTAAAGAAATAAGAGTGATTTAATGATGGAATGTTTTCTCGTCTGAAAATTTTCGATTTTTGACGTTTTTGGAGTAGTTTTGCCTGACTTAAACCACCTTTTATCTTCAAATATATCGCGTTTCTCCCTTTGGTTTGGCCAGGGTTAGTTTTAGAATTTAATAGTCTTCCTATTTCTGCTTTTCATTATCAATAATATGCTTTTATCAAAAAGTTATCTGCCATTATGTAAAGTAATGACAAAATTCAACTCAAAAAGTTTCGTTTTTCTGACGGAGACCGTTAGCTGAGACAAGACCGGACCTACTTTGGTATTGCCAGCTCCTTGTCCATAGACTCGTTATTGTCAGGCCGGCAGACCCGGCGTACAGACGGGCCACGGTACGTATGAAATAGCTGTATGACGTGTGTTGGCTACTCTTTAAATACTAGAAATGCATTTAGAATGACCCCCTTTATTTTGATAAATTCTGAGTTGTTAACACTGAAACTTTATGTATAGGTAGAGAAGGAATGTATAATATAGGACATGAAATTCCAGGCCAAGATCATTTCCACAAAAGTGACAAAATAAGCTCAAAGTTTGCTTATTACTGCATCTTTGACCATAGACTCGTCATTGTCAGGCCGGCAGACCCGGCGTACAGACGGGCCACGGTACGTGTGAAACAGCTGTATGACGTGTGTTGGCTACTCTTTAATACTAGTAGAAATGCATTTAGAATGACCCCCTTTATTTTGATAAATTCTTAGTTGTTAACACTGAAAGTTTATGTATAGGTAGAGAAGGAATGTACAATATAGGACATGAATTTTCAGGCCAAGATCATTTCCACAAAAGTGACAAAATAAGCTCAAAGTTTGCTTATTACTGCTTCTTTGACCATAGACTCGTCATTGTCAGACCGGCAGACCCGGCGTCCGGATCGGAAGGGCTACGGTACGTATGGAACAGTTGTATGACGTGTGTGTTGGCTACTCTTTAATACTAGAAATGCATTTAGAATGACCCCCTTTATTTTGATAAATTCTTAGTTGTTAACACTGAAAGTTTATGCATAAGTAGAGAAGGAATGTACAATATAGGACATGAATTTTCAGGCCAAAATCATTTCCACAAAAGTGACAAAATAAGCTCAAACTTTTGTTCATTACTGCGCAATGTTTGACTGTTCAGGTTAAAGTAGGTTTGTAAATTATGCAATAGATTCACCCCCTTTATCGTGAAAAATTCTTTATTGTTAACACTGAAAGTTTATGTACAGGTAGCTGTTTATCATTTTCCACAGAGAACATGAGCCTATTTCCTGCGTACGAGAGGTAAACGACTACAATTCAGCGTGCCGTGAACTCCACCACAGGACGGTCAAAGATTATGGTGGTAAGATACAATACATGTAGGTTTTTCATGTTAAATTTAAAATTAAGATATGTATTAATGATTATGCTTATTTTTGCATGTCATATTCACAGAGCTGAGAACGTATAAGCCTATTTCCTGCGTACGAGAGGAAAACGACTACAATTCAGCGTGCCGTGAACTCCACCACAGGACGGTCAAAGATTATGGTGGTAAGATACAATACATGTAGGTTTTTCATGTTAAATTTAAAATTAAGATATGTATTTAATGATTATGCTTATTTTTGCATGTCATATTCACAGAGAACGTAAGCCTATTTCCTGCGTACGAGAGGAAAACGACTACAATTCAGCGTGCCGTGAACTCCACTGCAGGACGGTCAAAGATTATGGTGGCAAGATACAATACATGTAGGTTTTTCATGTTAAATTTAAAATTAAGATATGTATTAATGATTATGCTTATTTTTTCATGTCATTCACAGAGAACGTACGTAAGCCTATTTCCTGCGTACGAGAGGAAAACGACTACAATTCAGCGTGACGTGCACTCCACCAAAGGACGGTCAAAGATTATGGTGGTAAGATACAATACATGTAGGTTTTTCATGTTATATTTAAAATTAAGATATGTATTAATGATTATGCTTATTTTTGCATGTCATTCACAGAGAACGTAAGCCTATTTCCTGCGTACGAGAGGAAAACGACTACAATTCAGCGTGACGTGCACTCCACCAAAGGACGGTCAAAGATTATGGTGGTAAGATGCAATACATGTAGGTTTTTCATGTTAATTTTAAAATTAAGATGTGTATTAATTAAAAAGGCTTTTGAATCATTGAAATAACAGTTGAATGTGTTGTTTATTGATTACGCTCATTTTTGTATGTGATGTACCATGAAGTTACGTAGATTTCTTGGGTATGCAGCGTGCCATGAAATCAACCAAAGGACTGTCAACGATTATAGGAATTCCCGCCAAATTGATATTTCAATTATCAATCATGTGTATGTATAGATTCTCAATATACGTACGTGTGTAATGTGCAATAGTAAACCATAAGACATGACTTGTGTATGTATAGTAGCTACAATGTATATACCAGTCCCACCTGTGTTAAATGGTGTACTGCAAAGCAATGGAAGAGTGTTTTCCGACTTGACCCATGATATTTTAGGTTAATATTTGTCTTGAGTATCAATATTTAAAGCAAAAAATGATGCAAATTAGTTTTGTGGAGTTTATTTCCCTGAATCTTTCCCGCATTTAGTGTAAAACATTATTACTCTTAGTGCAAAGCACCATACTGTATAAATGTTTAGCCTGCTGCTGTAGCTCTAGATGTTGAGGTGCCTGATGCCTGAACTCCGGGGGGAGGAAGCCAGCAGTAACTGCCTCAGTGAACTGCTGGATTTGAAAGTTTTCACTCATGGTAACAGTTTAATTGTTCATCTTCTAGGGGCATACTGCAGTTTATATTTGATTCTAACTTTATCTCAACATATTTTGGGTAAGATGGTTGATATTTCCTTTGGAAATGAAACCCCAGAATATGAATTTGCATGTTTGGGGTTGATATTTTTTACTAAAACCATTTCACATGACATATTCTGAAATCTGAACATCAGATGTTGGGAAGTCTGGACATGCATGCCTTAAACATGAGTTCCCTGATCGCTTAAACGGTTGAAGTTTAATGCTACGTTGCATGGGTTCGAATCCCATGAAGTTCAAAATATCACCTCCGAACTTTCATTGGTGGCAACAGCATGAAATGAGACCAAAGCGTTCTACGTGATCTAAAGTCGTAATGAATAATATTTATCATAAGTACTTTTTATCATAATCATTATCATTTTATCATTATTATGATAGCACTATTGATGATAAAATGTTGGAAGGTGACAGTTCTTATTATTAATTTTGTTATCATGAGTATTATTACCATCATTATTATAAATATATTTATATTATAATTATGATCACCATTATTTTTATTATTATTAGCTGCTATCACTGCCCAATATATACCAGCCTAAGTATTCAGTGTTGTTTATCATGATGAATATATGTAAATATTGTAAATAAATATTTGTAAATAAATAATCCTAAATGATATACACATTTTCTGTCCTTTAAGTGTACGTCTCATGACCGTAAGAGTTTGGAAAGTCAGAGATGAAAGAAAAAGTGGGGGTGGGGGTAGGGAGTACAGTGTTTTTGTGTCTGGGAGAGAAAGAGAGAGAGATAGAATAGTAGAAATAAGGATATAGATAAAGAAAAGAGGGGGAGAGAGCTAGAGGATGAGATACACTAGAGACAGAGGGGAAGACAGAAGGTAGTGTATAGAGCTAGTGTGTGAGAGCTTGAGAGAGTAGTAGAGAGAAAGAAGGAGAGGAATACAAGAAAAGAGAGAGCGAATGAGGTAGATATTAGAGAAGAGTAGAGAGAGACAGGGCGATAGATCAGTAAGAGCGAAAGGAAGAAACATATTTTTTTAAAGGGTGAACATGTGATTCTTATTATTTCTCTGGGGGGCCCGTTTCACGAAACCGTCAAGTCTAAGTTTGTGGACATCCCATAGAAATGCGTGTTGATTTTACAACAAACGTTTCTATGTATTATCCAAGAAGACTAATGATGGCTCTGTGAAAGGAGCCCCTGGGCTCTTTTCTTCTCACTCAATCTGCATCCTCTCTTTATCTATACATCTCCTCATTCTTTCTCTCTCTCTCTCACTCCTGCCTTCCCTTTTTCTCTACCTCTTTCTCATTGATACTCTCCCTCGTTCCTTTGCTCTCTTCATTTTTCCTGCCTCCTGATCTGTCAATCATTAAATCTCTTTATCGTCCTCGCCCCCCTCCCCATCTCTCTTTCTTTCTCCTGATCGGACAATATACCCCTCACTCCCTCGTCTCTCTTTCTCTCCTCTTTCTTGTGATCTATCAATCATTCAATAAATCTCTTTTCAACTGTGAACATGCAAATAAACGATGAAACAACTCGTCCTTTTCTTATTCATCTCTATTCTATTCTTCAGGAACAAGTCATCTTCATGTCGATGAACAATCTGCAAATTTGCGATTAACGGTTCACTGTAAAGAAAGTATACAAAGCATTGTAAACAAAATTAAATGCATGTAAACCTGTTTACTTTACAGTGAATCTTCAAATAGTCTTGATATCATGTGATCTTGATATGACAAAATAAACCCCCAAAAGAATTTAACCATCCAGCTCTACAATGTATGCATTTATGTCTCTGCTTATTATATTCTGCGCTTGGAATGAGCCTCTCATGCACTGCAATTAACAGATATGACATCTTATTGCCCCTTTAAATGAACAATTTGCAAAGTAGTCTATGCGAGTCCAGCCCCTATGAGAACTGACATCAATAATATTCCCTCAGAACAGGGATGGTATTCTGAGATTTATTTTATCTTGATTTTAGTGAAAAGATTTTGTCATAACATATTTCAAATTGCAAAATTTCATTGGTGTTTGCACAGATGAATTCTGCGCACGCAGTCACTTTTGCACATGCATTAACCATATAAGCGTTCATTTTATTATGACAATTCAAATTATTTCACTAAAATCAAGATTAAATAAATCTCAGAATACCACCCCTCTTTTAGCTCTTGTAAGTTACTAAAAACATAAGCTAATGCTTATTTACATGATGCTTGTTTACATGAATAAACCCTTTATGCACGACACATACTGCGTTGCAATTGCAACCACTCCTATTCAATGGCTGAGGTCATGTACACTTATTATACACAAACATGTATCCTGTGCGTAAGCACAACTATTTTGACGGGCTTTAACAACATAAAAAATTTGAAAAATGTACACAATGAAATCGTAGACCTGGGGATGTTTCATAAAGCTGTTCGTAAGTTACGCACAAATTTTATGCACGACTGGTGATGAGTTCTTGTGCTAAATGATTGAGAATCTGGTTAGTGTAGCACCCAAGAACATGTTCCAGTCGTTCGTAAAGTCATTCGTAACTTTACGAACAGCTTTATGAAACACCCCAGGCCACTTTAACGATAAACAATCATTCCACGTTTACGTTTTGTCAAACTCATTAACTATTTGCCCCTTCTGGAGAACTTTCCAAACGAATCTTGATAACAATCAAAGGCCATGTTTACTTTCACATGGTATCTGCTCCTGAATTTCCCCTTTCGCTGTAGGTGGTGCTTCAGATATAATCTACACCCACCGTTTTTCACTTTTTGCCTGAATGTACAGGATTTTGTAGTCGAGTGGTTCCGCCACGTGGGTCTCATTTTGTGCTATGTCGGATGAGTTCGATTCCCACGATGTTCCGGATATCAATTAAGAACTTTCATTGGTGGCGACAGCATGAAACGAGACTAAATCTGCATACTCGCGAAAAATCTTTAAAAATGGCATTCATGTCCACCGAGTACCCACCACTCTTGGTCGTCTCCATCCGACGGCAAATTTTGGGTTAGGCCAGGGTTAGGATCCATCCATGGTATGTCTTGGGAAGGGGCGAAGGCAGTGTCAGCTGACCTATATATGTATACAAAACAAAAAAGCTTGGGATTATATGCAGGTCACATATGCCAAAGTTTCTTGATAACATGAAAGAAAAGCTTAGCAAACATAATGTCATGAATGTAAATCTTAATTTTGAAGATGACTGATTAGTAATCAGGCCTAGTGATATATTATTACAAAAAACAAAGGAAAATTACTCGGTGGTTTTGGTGACCGCAAATGATAATCTCGTCAGTCACATCAAAAGCTTGGTGCATTGAACGCATCGCATTTGGTGTATGTGCGGGTGCGTAGCTCTGACTTGAACCTGCATTTCATGCGCAAGTAGGCCTATCAAAATATGTTTTACGTCACCGGGCCGGGGCATTTTGGCGTAGTGTTGCGTAGGAATGGCGCACAGTGGTGAAGTGTTGCGTAGGCTTGCATATAAACTGCGTTCTCTGGCTCTACGCAGGCAGTACGCCAAAAAATTAAGCATGTTCAATTTTTTGCGTACCTATTTTGCGTTCCTGGGTATAGACTTTCGTAGGGACAGCGTACGGTAGCGAAGTGTTGCGTAGTCGCTACACAACACTACGTACATTAACTCCAAACAGGTCCCGGTGTGAAAGCTAGTAGTAAACTAACAATACATGACACTATGACAGATGACTAAACTTAAACTTTAAAGTGAAATTGAAACATCCAAATTGTTCTTTTCTCAGTCATGTTTCTAAATTCTAATCTTTGTGAATGTCTATTCTTCCATAATTCATATTCATTATATTTTCATGATGTTATGAATTTCTTATACTATCACATTGTTTTTAATTATTAGACTCATTCTAAATCTAATGATTGAATAAAGTTTAGTTGAACTTGAATTGAAGTCCAACGGAAGGCTGGTCCGGGCTGGTCGGGCCGGGCTGGGGGGCAGCGCCGTGACGCGCCGCTGCAGCAAACTAAGCGAAGCCAAAAGGCAAAAGTTCAGTCTTAACTGGTGATATTATAGGCCCTACAGCTACGCTATTTCTTAGTTGGGTTGGATAATAATAAACTTAAATGTTTCTCAACTTACCTGCAGATGTAGGTTTTGCTCTATTTTTACTTGAAAATCCGGGAGAGACAACTGAATTTGAATCTAACTTTCCACGGACAATGAATAACAACAGTCAACAGTCAATACGTTCAAATACCGTCGACGTCGTCGATGGATACCTGGCGATACCTGGAGACTAGGCCTATGCACAAACCCCAAGTAACCCTAACCCTAACCTATATTATCTGAATAGGCCTATTGTGATTTATTTGATGACCGATTGGGAAAAACTGACTAACTGAATTGTAAATTAAAAATCACTGATGAGTCACGTTAATTTATGGACAATTGATTGGGATTTGAAAAAAAACTAGCTACTTGCTCGTAGTTATATTTGTGCTGAAAGGGTTTGACATTTTGAAAAACCGGATTACATGAGCGCATGAATACACTGGTAGGGTTAGGGCGAGAAATCCAGGAAAATATTGCAAAAGCTGAAGTTAGCCGTATGAGATTTTAAAAAAGTAATGTATCGCGATAGCCCAGAAAGCTGTATGTTAGCCTATTAGGGATATTTTGGAAGGGTGGATATCGCGATCGCAAGGAGGTTGCCGTTGGCAGTGGCTTACTTCAGCCCGTGGGAATATTTTGTTTGTTATTGTTCGAAGCGCCCTCTCCGTTGAATTTGGCCAATGCCGAATTTGGGATGAAAAATGAAGTTATTTTGTGGGATTTTGAGCAATAAATAGATGAATTTACATGAATCCACTGGCAGAAAAGTGTTCTAGAGTTATTTTTGGATTGAAATGAGGTTAAAATAGCTTATGGTTGAGATTAATTTTCTGTTTGTGATGATTTTTCCTCGACCCACTTTTGAGTCTAATACTGTAGAAAACCTATGGGGATTAGATCCGAGTTATATCTGTCGGAGCAAAAAAGGAGTGATTAGGGTTAGCTAATAATGGATATTTTGAATGAAAAGAGAAAGGAAAACAAGGTTGCATTATGATAATAATGAATTAAGGGTCAGAACTAAGGCAGTCCGCTGATCTAAAAGTGATTATTAAGGAAAATAGAGCAAGTTGAAAATAGGGTAAAAACGTGATTTTGGTGATTTTGCATAAATTTGAGGGAATTTTTTTTTTGAATAATTGCTTCTAATTAATTAACTACTGAATCAAATGTTGCCATATTTACAGGATATCTTTCCGATGATAAGATAAAGACATGTGGATTTTTTGAATTTTTTTGGCCTATGTTTTCTTTATTTGATATTTTGATCTGATAGAAAAGAGATGATGGGATAGTGTCACGGGTTGGTTTAGTGCATTTTTTTGAAGAAATGAAGTCCATAACCCTGGAGGTCGGAATTAGGCTCTAAAAGTAGGTTGTTAAGGTGTTAGTCGTTAACCCATCAATCTAACAAAACCCTTGGAGTCCGGGACATCTGGAACATACCAAACCAGCAAAGGTACCCAAGGGTCACTTTTTTTCATGTTTGATGCATTTTGAAAGAATTGCGTGAATGAAACTGAACCAACGACAGAATATAAATATGGGGGGACGATAGCTTGAAGTTGGCCAAAAAGATTTGAAAAAGAGCAAGAAACAAAATATCTAATCAAAATGGTTTGGTGCAAAACCCAGGGTTGACCGTTTAGCACCTCAAAACTTACGTTTTGGTACCTCTGAGAGGTAAAAGGTTAATAAAAAGGAAATGACAAAATATTTTTGTTCCAAAAAAAACCCTAATAATATTTAACTATTTAGAAAGCTAACCCTCTGGCTAGAACCTTAACCACCTTATAATAAGCTAACCCTGGGCGTTTAAAAAAAAAAAGTCAGGTCCCACAACCCTAATTAGGGTTAGGGTTAGGGTTAGGGGTTAGGGTTAGGGTTAGGGTTAGGGTTAGGGTTAGGGTTAGGGTTAGGGTTAGGGTTAGGGTTAGGGTTAGGGGTTAGGGTTAGGGGTTAGGGTTAGGGTTAGGGTTAGGGTTAGGGTTAGGGTTAGGGTTAGGGTTAGGGCTATGGTTGTGTACCTTTGGGCACCCCAAAATTAACTATGGGTACCCGAACATTAACCTCATGTACCCGAAAATATACTGGTTCCCCGAAAATTAACTATGGTTCCCCCAATATTAACTATGGTACCTGACAATTAACCTTGGGTACCCGAAAATTAACTATGGGTACCCGAGCAATTAACCTTGGGTACCCGAAAATTAACCTTGGGTACCCGACGTTTATCTATGGGTACCCGAAAATTAACACTGGGTACCTGGAAATTAACGTTTGCACCCGAGAACTTACCTTTTGGTACCCGAATCTGCATCTTATGTTTGAAATTTTTCATTTTCTCAATTAGGCCTTGGCAGTCGTAATAAACTGGTAAGATATGATCAATAACTATTATTCTATCACTACAGAGGAACTTGGGGATTATCTTTGTTTTTTAAAGAAATAAGAGTGATTTAATGATGGAATGTTTTCTCGTCTGAAAATTTTCGATTTTTGACGTTTTTGGAGTAGTTTTGCCTGACTTAAACCACCTTTTATCTTCAAATATATCGCGTTTCTTCCTTTGGTTTGGCCAGGGTTAGTTTTAGAATTTAATAGTCTTCCTATTTCTGCTTTTCATTATCAATAATATGCTTTTATCAAAAAGTTATCTGCCATTATGTAAAGTAATGACAAAATTCAACTCAAAAAGTTTCGTTTTTCTGACGGAGACCGTTAGCTCAGACAAGACCGGACCTACTTTGGTATTGCCAGCTCCTTGACCATAGACTCGTTATTGTCAGGCCGGCAGACCCGGCGTACAGACGGGCCACGGTACGTGTGAAACAGCTGTATGACGTGTGTTGGCTACTCTTTAATACTAGTAGAAATGCATTTAGAATGACCCCCTTTATTTTGATAAATTCTTAGTTGTTAACACTGAAAGTTTATGTATAGGTAGAGAAGGAACGTACAATATAGGACATGAATTTTCAGGCCAAGATCATTTCCACAAAAGTGACAAAATAAGCTCAAATTTTGCTTATTACTGCTTCTTTGACCATAGACTCGTCATTGTCAGACCGGCAGACCCGGCGTCCGGATCGGAAGGGCTACGGTACGTATGGAACAGTTGTATGACGTGTGTGTTGGCTACTCTTTAATACTAGAAATGCATTTAGAATGACCCCCTTTCTTTTGATAAATTCTTAGTTGTTAACACTGAAAGTTTATGCATAAGTAGAGAAGGAATGTACAATATAGGACATGAATTTTCAGGCCAAAATCATTTCCACAAAAGTGACAAAATAAGCTCAAACTTTTGTTCATTACTGCGCAATGTTTGACTGTTCAGGTTAAAGTAGGTTTGTAAATTATGCAATAGATTCACCCCCTTTATTTTGATAAATTCTTTATTGTTAACACTGAAAGTTTATGTACAGGTAGCTGTTTATCATTTTCCACAGAGAACATGAGCCTATTTCCTGCGTACGAGAGGTAAACGACTACAATTCAGCGTGCCGTGAACTCCACCACAGGACGGTCAAAGATTATGGTGGTAAGATACAATACATGTAGGTTTTTCATGTTAAATTTAAAATTAAGATATGTATTAATGATTATGCTTATTTTTGCATGTCATATTCACAGAGCTGAGAACGTATAAGCCTATTTCCTGCGTACGAGAGGAAAACGACTACAATTCAGCGTGCCGTGAACTCCACCACAGGACGGTCAAAGATTATGGTGGTAAGATACAATACATGTAGGTTTTTCATGTTAAATTTAAAATTAAGATATGTATTAATGATTATGCTTATTTTTGCATGTCATATTCACAGAGAACGTAAGCCTATTTCCTGCGTACGAGAGGAAAACGACTACAATTCAGCGTGCCGTGAACTCCACCACAGGACGGTCAAAGATTATGGTGGTAAGATACAATACATGTAGGTTTTTCATGTTAAATTTAAAATTAAGATATGTATTAATGATTATGCTTATTTTTTCATGTCATTCACAGAGAACGTACGTAAGCCTATTTCCTGCGTACGAGAGCAAAACGACTACAATTCAGCGTGACGTGCACTCCACCAAAGGACGGTCAAAGATTATGGTGGTAAGATACAATACATGTAGGTTTTTCATGTTATATTTAAAATTAAGATATGTATTAATGATTATGCTTATTTTTGCATGTCATTCACAGAGAACGTAAGCCTATTTCCTGCGTACAAGAGGAAAACGACTACAATTCAGCGTGACGTGCACTCCACCAAAGGACGGTCAAAGATTATGGTGGTAAGATGCAATACATGTAGGTTTTTCATGTTAATTTTAAAATTAAGATGTGTATTAATTAAAAAGGCTTTTGAATCATTGGAATAACAGTTGAATGTGTTGTTTATTGATTACGCTCATTTTTGTATGTGATGTACCATGAAAGTGACGCAGATTTCTTGCGTATGCAGCGTGCCATGAAATCAACCAAAGGACTCTCAACGATTATAGGAATTCCCGCCAAATTGATATTTCAATTATCCTGCATGTGTATGTATAGATTCTCAATATACGTACGTGTGTAATGTGCAATAGTAAACCATAAGACATGACTTGTGTATGTATATAACTACAATGTATATACCAGTCCCACCTGTGTTAAATGGTGTACTGCAAAGCAATGGAAGAGTGTTTTCCGACTTGACCCATGATTTTTTAGGTTAATATTTGTCTTGAGTATCAATATTTAAAGCAAAAAATGATGCAAATTAGTTTTGTGGAGTTTATTCCCTGAATCTTTGCCGCATTTAGTGTAAAACATTATTACTCTTAGTGCAAAGCACCATACTGTATAAATGTTTAGCCTGCTGCTGTAGCTCTAGATGTTGAGGTGCCTGATGCCTGAACTCCGGGGGGAGGAAGCCAGCAGTAACTGCCTCAGTGAACTGCTGGATTTGAAAGTTTTCACTCATGGTAACAGTTTAATTGTTCATCTTCTAGGGGCATACTGCAGTTTATATTTGATTCTAACTTTATCTCAACATATTTTGGGTAAGATGGTTGATATTTCCTTTGGAAATGAAACCCCAGAATATGAATTTGCATGTTTGGGGTTGATATTTTTTACTAAAACCATTTCACATGACATATTCTGAAATCTGAACATCAAATGTCGGGAAGTCTGGACATGCATGCCTGAAACATGAGTTTCCTGATCGCTTAAATATTCCAACGGTTGAAGTTTAATGCTACGTTGCATGGGTTCGAATCCCATGAAGTTCAAAATATCACCTCCGAACTTTCATTGGTGGCAACAGCATGAAATGAGACCAAAGCGTTCTACGTGATCTAAAGTCGTAATGAATAATAGTTATCATAAGTACTTTTTATCATAATCATTATCATTTTATCATTATTATGATAGCACTATTGATGATAAAATGTTGGAAGGTGACAGTTCTTATTATTAATTTTGTTATCATGAGTATTATTAGCATCATTATTATAAATATATTTATATTATAATTATGATCACCATTATTTTTATTATTATTAGCTGCTATCACTGCCCAATATATACCAGCCTAAGTATTCAGTGTTGTTTATCATGATGAATATATGTAAATATTGTAAATAAATATTTGTAAATAAATAATCCTAAATGATATACACATTTTCTGTCCTTTAAGTGTACGTCTCATGACCGTAAGAGTTTGGAAACTCAGAGATGAAAGAAAAAGTGGGGGTGGGGGTAGGGAGTACAGTGTTTTTGTGTCTGGGAGAGAAAGAGAGACAGATAGAATAGTAGAAATAAGGATATAGATAAAGAAAAGAGGGGGAGAGAGCTAGAGGATGAGATACATGTAGATCTTTGAGAACACTAGAGACAGAGGGGGAAGACAGAAGGTAGATAGTGTGTGAGAGCTTAAGAGAGTAGTAGAGAGAAAGAAGGAGAGGAATACAAGAAAAGAGAGAGCGAATGAGGTAGATATTAGAGAAGAGTAGAGAGAGACAGGGCGATAGATCAGTAAGAGCGAAGGAAGAAACATATTTTTTTAAAGGGTGAACATGTGATTCTTATTATTTCTCTGGGGGGCCCGTTTCACGAAACCGTCAAGTCTAAGTCTGTGGACATCCCATAGAAATGCGTGTTGATTTTACAACAAACGTTTCTATGTATTATCCAAGAAGACTAATGATGGCTCTGTGAAAGGAGCCCCTGGGCTCTTTTCTTCTCACTCAATCTGCATCCTCTCTTTATCTATACATCTCCTCATTCTTTCTCTCTCTCTCTCACTCCTGCCTTCCCTTTTTCTCTACCTCTTCTCATTGATACTCTCCCTCGTTCCTTTGCTCTCTTCATTTTTCCTGCCTCCTGATCTGTCAATCATTAAATCTCTTTATCGTCCTCGCCCCCCTCCCCATCTCTCTTTCTTTCTCCTGATCGGACAATATACCCCTCACTCCCTCGTCTCTCTTTCTCTCCTCTTTCTTGTGATCTATCAATCATTCAATAAATCTCTTTTCAACTGTGAACATGCAAATAAACGATGAAACAACTCGTCCTTTTCTTATTCATCTCTATTCTATTCTTCAGGAACAAGTCATCTTCATGTCGATGAACAATCTGCAAATTTGCGATTAACGGTTCACTGTAAAGAAAGTATACAAAGCATTGTAAACAAAATTAAATGCATGTAAACCTGTTTACTTTACAGTGAATCTTCAAATAGTCTTGATATCATGTGATCTTGATATGACAAAATAAACCCCCAAAGAATTTAACCATCCAGCTCTACAATGTATGCATTTATGTCTCTGCTTATTATATTCTGCGCTTGGAATGAGCCTCTCATGCACTGCAATTAACAGATATGACATCTTATTGCCCCTTTAAATGAACAATTTGCAAAGTAGTCTATGCGAGTCCAGCCCCTATGAGAACTGACATCAATAATATTCCCTCAGAACAGGGATGGTATTCTGAGATTTATTTTATCTTGATTTTAGTGAAAAGATTTTGTCATAACATATTTCAAATTGCAAAATTTCATTGGTGTTTGCACAGATGAATTCCGCGTACGCAGTCACTTTTGCACATGCATTAACCATATAAGCGTTCATTTTATTATGACAATTCAAATTATTTCACTAAAATCAAGATTAAATAAATCTCAGAATACCACCCCTCTTTTAGCTCTTGTAAGTTACTAAAAACATAAGCTAATGCTTATTTACATGATGCTTGTTTACATGAATAAACCCTTTATGCACGACACATACTGCGTTGCAATTGCAACCACTCCTATTCAATGGCTGAGGTCATGTACACTTATTATACACAAACATGTATCCTGTGCGTAAGCACAACTATTTTGACGGGCTTTAACAACATAAAAAATTTGAAAAATGTACACAATGAAATCGTAGACCTGGGGATGTTTCATAAAGCTGTTCGTAAGTTACGCACAAATTTATGCACGACTGGTGATGAGTTCTTGTGCTAAATGATTGAGAATCTGGTTAGTGTAGCACCCAAGAACATGTTCCAGTCGTTCGTAAAGTCATTCGTACTTTACGAACAGCTTTATGAAACACCCCAGGCCACTTTAACGATAAACAATCATTCCACGTTTACGTTTTGTCAAATCATTAACTATTTGCCCCTTCTGGAGAACTTTCCAAACGAATCTTGATAACGATCAAAGGCCATGTTTACTTTCACATGGTATCTGCTCCTGAATTTCCCCTTTCGCTGTAGGTGGTGCTTCAGATATAATCTACACCCACCGTTTTTCACTTTTTGCCTGAATGTACAGGATTTTGTAGTCGAGTGGTTCTGCCACGTGGGTCTCATTTTGTGCTATGTCGGATGAGTTCGATTCCCACGATGTTCCGGATATCAATTAAGAACTTTCATTGGTGGCGACAGCATGAAACGAGACTAAATCTGCATACTCGCGAAAAATCTTTAAAAATGGCATTCATGTCCACCGAGTACCCACCACTCTTGGTCGTCTCCATCCGACGGCAAATTTTGGGTTAGGCCAGGGTTAGGATCCATCCATGGTATGTCTTGGGAAGGGGCGAAGGCAGTGTCAGCTGACCTATATATGTATACAAAACAAAAAAGCTTGGGATTATATGCAGGTCACATATGCCAAAGTTTCTTGATAACATGAAAGAAAAGCTTAGCAAACATAATGTCATGAATGTAAATCTTAATTTTGAAGATGACTGATTAGTAATCAGGCCTAGTGATATATTATTACAAAAAACAAAGGAAAATTACTCGGTGGTTTTGGTGACCGCAAATGATAATCTCGTCAGTCACATCAAAAGCTTGGTGCATTGAACGCATCGCATTTGGTGTATGTGCGGGTGCGTAGCTCTGACTTGAACCTGCATTTCATGCGCAAGTAGGCCTATCAAAATATGTTTTGCGTCACCGGGCGGGGCATTTTGGCGTAGTGTTGCGTAGGAATGGCGCACAGTGGTGAAGTGTTGCGTAGGCTTGCATATAAACTGCGTTCTCTGGCTCTACGCAGGCAGTACGCCAAAAAATTAAGCATGTTCATTTTTTGCGTACCTATTTTGCGTTCCTGGGTATAGACTTTCGTAGGGACAGCGTACGGTAGCGAAGTGTTGCGTAGTATCGCTACACAACACTACGTACATTAACTCCACACAGGTCCCGGTGTGAAAGCTAGTTTAAAAAAAAAAGTCAGGTCCCACAACCCTAATTAGGGTTGTGGGACCTGACTTTTTTTTTTTAAACGCCCAGGGTTAGCTTATTATAAGGTGGTTAAGGTTCTAGCCAGAGGGTTAGCTTTCTAAATAGTTAAATATTATTAGGGTTTTTTTTGGAACAAAAATATTTTGTCATTTCCTTTTTATTAACCTTTTACCTCTCAGAGGTACCAAAACGTAAGTTTTGAGGTGCTAAACGGTCAACCCTGGGTTTTGCACCAAACCATTTTGATTAGATATTTTGTTTCTTGCTCTTTTTCAAATCTTTTTGGCCAACTTCAAGCTATCGTCCCCCCCATATTTATATTCTGTCGTTGGTTCAGTTTCATTCACGCAATTCTTTCAAAATTCATCAAACATGAAAAAAAGTGACCCTTGGGTACCTTTGCTGGTTTGGTATGTTCCAGATGTCCCGGGACTCCAAGGGTTTTGTTAGATTGATGGGTTAACGACTAACACCTTAACAACCTACTTTTAGAGCCTAATTCCGACCTCCAGGGTTATGGAGTTCATTTCTTCAAAAAAATGCAGTAAACCAACCCGTGACACTATCCCATCATCTCTTTTCTATCAGATCAAAATATCAAATAAAGAAAACATAGGCCAAAAAAATTCAAAAAATCCACATGTCTTTATCTTATCATCGGAAAGATATCCTGTAAATATGGCAACATTTGATTCAGTAGTTAATTAATTAGAAGCAATTATTCAAAAAAAAAATTCCCTCAAATTTATGCAAAATCACCAAAATCACGTTTTTACCCTATTTTCAACTTGCTCTATTTTCCTTAATAATCACTTTTAGATCAGCGGACTGCCTTAGTTCTGACCCTTAATTCATTATTATCATAATGCAACCTTGTTTTCCTTTCTCTTTTCATTCAAAATATCCATTATTAGCTAACCCTAATCACTCCTTTTTTGCTCCGACAGATATAACTCGGATCTAATCCCCATAGGTTTCTACAGTATTAGACTCAAAAGTGGTCCAGGAAAAATCATCACAAACAGAAAATTAATCTCAACCATAAGCTATTTTAACCTCATTTCAATCCAAAAATAACTGTAGAACACTTTCCTGCCAGTGGATTCATGTAAATTCATCTATTTATTGCTCAAAATCCCACAAAATAACTTCATTTTTCATCCCAAATTCGGCATTGGCCAAATTCAACGGAGAGGGCGCTTCCAACAATAACAAACAAAATATTCCCACGGGCTGAAGTAAGCCACTGCCAACGGCAACCTCCTTGCGATCGCGATATCCACCCTTCCAAAATATCCCTAATAGGCTAACATACAGCTTTCTGGGCTATCGCGATACATTACTTTTTTAAAATCTCATACGGCTAACTTCAGCTTTGCAATATTTTCCTGGATTTCTCGCCCTAACCCTAGCAGTGTATTCATGCGCTCATGTAATCCGGTTTTTCAAAATGTCAAACCCTTTCAGCACAAATATAACTACGAGCAAGTAGGTAGTTTTTTCCAAATCCCAATCAATTGTCCATAAATTAACGTGACTCATCAGTGATTTTTAATTTACAATTCAGTTAGTCAGTTTTTCCCCATCGGTCATCAAATAAATCACAATAGGCCTATTCAGATAATATAGGTTAGGGTTAGGGTTACTTTGGGGTTTGTGCATAGGCCGAGTGTGGGCCAGGTAGTAGTATACGGTATTTGAACGTATTGACTGTTGACTCTTGTTATTCATTGTCCGTGGAAAGTTAGATTCAAATTTAGTTGTCTCTCCCGGATTTTCAAGTCAAAATAGAGCAAAACCTACATCTGCAGGTAAGTTGAGAAACATTTAAGTTTATTATTATCCAACCCAACTAAGGAAGAAATAGCGTAGCTATAGGGCCTATAATATCACCAGTTAAGACTGAACTTTTGCCTTTTGGCTTCGCTTAGTTTGCTGCAGCGGCGCGTCACGGCGTTGCCCCCCAGCCCGGCCCGACCAGCCCGGACCAGCCTTCCGTTGGACTTCAATTCAAGTTCAACTAAACTTTATTCAATCATTAGAATGAGTCTAATAATTAAAAACAATGTCATAGTATAAGAAATTCATAACATCATGAAACTATAATGAATATGAATTATGGAAGAATAGACATTCACATAGATTAGAAACATGACTGAGAAAAGAACAATTTGGATGTTTCAATTTCACTTTAAGTTTAGTCATCTGTCATAGTGTCATGTATTGTTAGTTTACTACTAGCTTTCACACCGGGACCTGTGTGGAGTTAATGTACGTAGTGTTGTGTAGCGACTACGCAACACTTCGCTACCGTACGCTGTCCCTACACAAGTCTAGGCCCTATACCGAGGAACGCAAAATAGGTACGCAAAAAAATTGAACATGCTTAATTTTTTGGCGTACTGCCTGCGTAGAGCCAGAGAACGCAGTTTATATGCAAGCCTACGCAACACTTCACCACTGTGCGCCATTCCTACGCAACACTACGCCAAAATGCCCCGGCCCGGTGACGCAAAACATATTTTAATAGGCCTACTTGCGCATGAAATGCAGGTTCAAGTCAGAGCTACGGACCTGCACATACACCAAATGCGATGCGTTCAATGCACCAAGCTTTTGATGTGACTGACGAGATTATCATTTGCGGTCACCAAAACCACGAGTAATTTTCCTTTGTTTTTTGTAATAATATATCACTAGGCCTGATTACTAATCAGTCATCTTCAAAATTAAGATTTACATTCATGACATGTAGGGTGGCTACTAAGAGTAGGATGGCATATTCAGGTAAATCAGGGTTCACTACACAGGTGTAAGTAAAATAAAGTGATACAGCACTCTCAAGATCTGGGTAACAACTGGCATAAAAGCACATGGAACTGGTTCCCTTTATTTCACAAAAGTTCCCTCACAAACATGAATATTCAGTATCACATTGACCAATCATAGATGTCTCTACTAGATAACTGACCAATCAGCAATAAAAGTTATGAGAGGGGTGAACATGATGAATATCAGGGCTGTGTGTATAGAAGTGAGAGAGGGATAACATTATGTAATGTATTTAGCAATGACCATGACACACGCAGTGTGTATAGCCTGATTACAATACAGAGTGAGTGTATACAATACACTGCACATAGAACAGTGACTGAACATTGAGTGTATGCATGGAACATAACATTGGGATGAAATCTACAATGAACAGGTGGTTTGGATGGAGATGGTATGGAGGGTGACTGGCAGGTGAAGAATGTAATGGACAAGCATGAAATCAACATGAGTATAAACATAACAAAGTTCTCTGAACTATAGAGTTCAAAATAAGACTCTACATAATATTCCTCCTTACAGTAAAAATGTCCTCATTTTTCAGTATCAAATTATAAAAAAAAACATATAGTGACCAGCTTTTCACCTTAACACATAATTATATCACCATCTCTATAAATAAACAAAATTGCCTCTTTCGATTGGCTGTCTTCCCTGTTTGTTTTCTTTTAGTCAAATCACAATGTGTAGCCTTTTCTGGAAAAGCTGTCTTTGAACTGAAAGAAATGTTTACATTTCCTGAAAATGTACATTTGCATCAATTATATCAAACAAAACATGTTATGTACATGTACTACAGTTTCAAATTTGTTTTCATACCTGTAGAACTTTCTCATTTTTATAACAATGTCCAAATAATCCCTAAATAGCCACTAGTATTTTAAAATGTGACTAACAATCATTCAAATTTTAGCAAAATCGAATAAATAGTAATGTACATGTGACATAAAATATCATGTACTTCAAAACTCATATGTGATATAGCATTTCCATCATCATCAACTGTATAATAATCAATATCTGTTGTGAAAATTACAACTGTATAACACTTGTTCTTAAAATCTTTGAAACGTTATCAATCCTTGTTGTCTTTTCCTTTTTTTTTTCTCTCTCTCTCTTCTTTAAAATAAATTCAGGTCCAAATTTAGTCATGTCCTAGTTGACCTTCTATAACTTCTAACATTTTCTAGTGCATATTATTTGGAAATATCAACTAAATAAAATACATTCTTTTACAGAGACAACTGTCTATCTGTGGAATATAAAACAAAATTTTGCTAATCTCACAACTCGCATCATATCAATAAGCCATATGACACAGAATGAAAATTATCTTGCAAAAACATACACAATATACATGTACATAGAGGAGAAAATTAAAATATCTTTTTCTCATAAATTTCACTTTTCATGACCTTTGACATGGAATAGTAAACAGTCTTCAACAGCATATCATTTCTTGCTATTCTTAGTCACGACAACAATTTTGAGTATAATCACGTACATATAATACATATCATATTATGAATTACCATATTACTGCAACACTTCAATCAAATACCAAATGATGCAATATAACTTCAGTGAAAAGAAGATATTTCTAAATCAACAAAACATTTCTTTCTTTCAAGAAAACACTTTTTTTTTCTGAAATGGACTGGTGAGTATATTCCAGAAAACATGCATTGTTGATACATGCACCTGTTATCATATTATCATACAAAATTCTTTCTGAACAACCAAAACATCACATATCAATGCTTTCTTGCTCTTCCCTGTGTGAACCGATTATCTTCACATTTCTATGCCAGTGATAATAACAAATTTCAATCTTTTAAAAGGAATAGTAGATGTTATGCTTATTTTTTTTTCTTCTATAACCACTGATGAAAACACATGTAATACTTTGAAATATCAATTATTCAAGTTTACACTTACATGGAATATCACATGAACAATTTAACATACAAATACAGAAAAGAAAAAAAAATATCTGTACCAAAGGAAGAGCAGAGCGAAGGTGCTCAACCTGAGATAGAACCTCGGGATTATTCTGCCCGAACGTTGTGGTTCGTCTCAAAAAAAAAAATTGCTGTGTAGGAGAAAAATACAATAATTGCACAATAAAATGTATATTAAATATCCTATCTGATCTGTAGAGCGAAGGTACAGACCAACAGCAGATAGCCTCAGGATTATTATGCCTGAACGTCATGGCTATCACTGTATAAGTTTCACTATTTCCTATTGTGATCCTCTAAACTCTCAAACACTGTGATCCAAACTCAAAATTTCCAATACATAGAGTGATCCAAATGGCAAACTTTCCAAAATAGTGATCCTGAGTCCAAAACTTGCGATACCGATCCAAATTGGAAATATCATCCTCCGCATACATGTACTTGGTTGCTTCGTTTTATCGCTGAAATGTCAACTGAATCCATATTAGCACAAATTGTCAATCCATCAAAAGGCTTTCAATCGGAGATACATATAAAATATACAGAAATCAATGCAATAACTGAGTTCATGCATTGTAAGTCCAATGTCCAACTTGTGCTGTATTATAATTATCATATTTATCCTTATATTAAAGTTATCCAATTTCACAACAGTGTGGAGAGGCATCGAAGAAGTGATTAATATCCAACTACGTAGTATCGTAGTCGCGTAATTTTGAAGGTGGTTTCAAAAGGCGTCCACTTCGCGATTGTTTAGGAGGTGGTTGCCCCTCTGCCTGGTGGGCTGGGATCGGTGGTTGCCCCTGGTCTGCCTGGTGGGCTGGTATTGGTGGTTGCCCTTGGTCTGCCTGGTGGGCTGGGATTGGTGGTTGCCCCTGGTCTGCCTGGTGGGCTGGTATTGGTGGTTGCCCTTGGTCTGCCTGGTGGGCTGGGATTGGTGGTTGCCCCTGGTCTGCCTGGTGGGCTGGTATTGGTGGTTGCCCTTGGTCTGCCTGGTGGGCTGGGATTGGTGGTTGCCCCTGGTCTGCCTGGTGGGCTGGTATTGGTGGTTGCCCTTGGTCTGCCTGGTGGGCTGGTATTGGTGGTATTTGTGGTTGCCACCAAATATTCAGGGATGCTGCAGGCCTATTGAAAGAGGAAGTAGACTCGTCGAAGGAGGAGGTAGGCATATCGGAGGAAGTAGGTGTACTTAAGGAGGAAGTAGAAGTTTCCAGCCTAGATCGAAAGGGTTTCAAGCGGTTGTGGTGGACCATCTTTTTACCCCCATCTCCGGAAATCTGGTAGTTTAGCCCATCTGTAGATGATGATAGGACTTTGTACGGCCCCTTCCAGTTCGGTTCTAGCTTGTTTCGAATGTTGACTGGATCATGTAACCAAACTAGGTCGCCTATCGAATAGCTGATAATTCGATTCCTCTTGTCATAATATTCCTGTTGGGCTACTTGTGCTCTCTTAGTATGTTCCTTCACAAACTGGAAGGCTTTAGACAGGCGTGTGTTAAGGGAAGTAGTATAGTCTTCTAGAGTAGAAGTAAGATGTAGGGTAGCTCCCGGCGAGGAAAAGTTTATATTCACTGGTGTTCTAGCTTCCCTTCCATGCATGACGTAGTAGGGCGTTAACCCGGTGGTTGAATGAACACTTGTGTTGTATGCCAATTGGAGTTGGTGTAAATGGTCGTCCCAGTCTCCACCTTGGTCTGCGATGTACTTAGCTAGTTGATCTTTCAAGACTCTATTAGCTCTCTCTACAAGGCCTGCCCCCTGGGGATGGTATGGAGACGATCTGGTCTTCTTTATTCCTAGCTTTTTGCAGAGTTCTTGCACTAGTCTAGATTCAAACTGTCTACCTTGATCTGTGTGTAAGCTTTCAGGTACTCCATGCTCCTGAATGTAGTCCTCAAAAATATGCCTAGCTACTGTCTGAGCTGTCTGATCTTTCATAGCATATACATTTAGGTATTTACTGAAATGATCCACTATCACAAGCAGGTATCGGAATCCATTTCTAGATCTTGGAAGTTCAGCAATGTCTGCAAACACCTTTTCCAGTGGACGTGAGGTAGTGATGTTCATCAATTTCGCCCTGTGCTGTGGGTTTGGCAAGCGAAAAGATTCACAAGCCTTGCATGTCTTACAATAATCCACTATATCCCGATGCATAAATGGCCAATAGAATGCGGAATATGCTCTCTGTAGTGTACGTTGCGCACCAAAATGACCTGAAGAAGGATGACCATGCAAATTATGTAAGACCCTCTGCACTAATGATCTGGGGACTACAGTCTGGCAGATATACAATCCTCTAGGTTTGTCGTATGTCTGTCGACATAATATGCCTTGCTTGATGACGAAACGTGGAAGTTGCCACATGAGCCGTCGCATACGAGCAGATTGTTGGCGACGCTCTTTCCAAGGAGGGTGATATCCATCTCTGACATACTCGATCACCTTAGAAATATCCTCATCTAACTGTTGATGACGAAGGAGGTTGAGTTCGGACATTGAATCGTCACATGGTCCCATTTTGACGTTAGGAAGTTTGTGTGTCTGAGCAGTATTAGCTGTAGATGAAGGAGGCTGAATGAACTTGTCACTCGTCTGAGTATTAGTAGCTGTGAATGAAGGAGGCTGGCTACTTTTCTGTGTAGCAGTAGTTTTAGATGAAGGAGGCTGAACAATCTGATTACTCCTCTGAGTAGTAGTAGCTGCATACTCTATAGCATCGCACTCCAGTGATTGCTTCCTTGTGTCATCAACCTGAGTTGTAGTGCTGTTATTACTGGTGTCCAAGCGTCTTGACATTGCATCAGCATTCTGATGGGACCGACCTCGTTTATGCTGAATGTCGAAAGAGTAGGCATTCATCTCAACAATCCAACGTGCTCTTCTTCCACTGGCGTCATCCTGAATTGGGACTTTCCTGTAGCCCAAAAGAGGTTGATGGTCCGTCACAACAGTAAAGTGTTGACCTCGAAGATAATGCCTGAAATGGCGAACGGCAGTTACTATCGCCCACAGTTCTCTGTCATAAGTAGACCACTTCTGCTGAACTCGTGTTAACATCTGACTGAAATAGGCAATGACTCTCTCCTTACCCTGTTGCACTTGTGAGAGTACGGCTCCAACAGCATTTAGTGAAGCATCTGTAGATAAGATGAAGCCATGATCAAAATCTGGATATGCTAATAAGGGAGGACTAGTCAAAGCATCCTTCAGGTGACGAAAAGCAAAGTCACACTCCTTGGTCCAGATGAAGGGTGTACCCTTGTGGGTGAGCATGTTCATCGGGGCTGCAATCTTCGAGAATCCAGGTATAAAGCGTCTGTAGAAAGAAGCTAAGCCCAAAAATGATCTGACATCAGTGGCACTCTGCGGCTGTGGCCATCTAAACACCTTCTCTGTGTTACTGGGATCAGGTAGTACTCCGTCTGAGCTGATAACATATCCCAGATATGTGACTTTCTTCATGAAAAAGTGACACTTTGAAGGCTTGAGCTTTAGTCCAGCATCTTGAAAGCGATCCAACACTTCTTGAAGATTGCGTAAATGGTCATTGAAGTCTTTTCCAACAACAATGCAGTCATCTAGATACACGAGGCATGTGGACCAATGTAGACCATGAAGAACTATCTCCATAAGACGTTGGAATGTCATCGGGGCATTGACTAATCCAAACGGCATCACATTAAAGTGATAGAGTCCACTGCCGGTAGTAAAAGCTGTCTTCTCCTTGTCTTCTGGGTGCATCTTGACTTGCCAATAACCACTCGACAAGTCAATCACACTGAAGTAGGAAGATGCTGATAGAGCGTCTATGGAATCATCTTGTCGAGGGATAGGATGTGAATCCCTAATGGTGACGGCATTCAGAGCACGGTAGTCCACACAGAATCTATAGGTGTTGTCTTTCTTGCGTACCATGACTATAGGACTGGCCCATGGACTATGACTTTCCTCTATAATGTTGCGTTGAAGAAGATTATCAACCTGACGTTGTATCTCTACTCTCATAGATGGTGATGTACGGTAGGCCCTTTGTCTGACTGGAGTATCCGTTGTCGTATGTATCCTGTGATAGAGCAAGTCTGACTGACCAACATCTTCCGGCCCAGAACTGAAAATGTCGCTGTATGAATTAAGTAGCTGTATAGCTTGCTGGCGCTCACTCCCTGTCAAGTCAGACTGAGAATCAATGAAGTTTGCCAGGTGAATACTTGCTGAATCGTCGAGATTATGATGCGAGGGAGATGATGTTGGAAGAGCTTCACTTGAACCCGGAAGTATCGCACTAACAATGTTGTACTCCTCTTCCTGATCACCAGTCATAGAATGAAACTGGCCTAAGAAAGTGTCTGATTGTAAATCCACAGACATCGAAGAAGGATTAATTAGGCGTACCAGGATGATCCCATTCTGAGGTCTAGATAACGATCTCGCTCCGGCTACTTCAAGTTTCTCATGAAGTGAGGGCTCAAAAATTCCATCATAATCTTGTGGAGTAAGATCTGCCTGTAATGATGTTAATCTTCCGTGTACATGTGTCTCACTCAGAGGGGGTAGTGTCGCTGTTCCAACCAAAGACACATTACATCGAAGAGGAGCGTGGTGTTGTCGATAATCCGCGAGAGGTATCTCGAGTCCAGGCATCTTGAAAGTGGATGTTGCTGCAGATACTGATGCATCCTTTTGAAGGAAGAAGTCCCAACCAAGAATGATGGGATGTCTAATATTCCGAGCGATGTAGAATTGGTGTTTGAAGGCCTTGTTTCCCAGATGCAGGGAGGCAGAAACAGTACCTGTGATATCAAGAGAATTCTCTGTCACCGATGTAGCAGAAATAACAGTTTTCTGTATCGGACTTCTGTGAGAAGGAGGGATGGAAGTCCAAAAATCTGCACTCATCAACGAAATGAAAGAGCCTATGTCTAAAAAGGCTAGGATATATGTGTTATCCACTATTGCTGGGATGTAGGGTGACGGATGATTCAATTTCTGTGGTATGTTTGGGTCCTTAGGAGGTGCGCTTGTAGCTGATGGATGACCCTTGCCATCAGCTACCAGCAGTTTTCCGACCGATTGCTTTCAAAATGAACCCGACGAGCACTCTGTCGATCACGATCACGACTCTGACGCGACCCAGATTGTGATGAAGGATGGTAGGAAGAGTGACTAGACGAAGGCCGATCTCGAGAACGTGGCTCTTCATACATGTACCTCGAGTCATCAAATCTGGAAGGAAGTCGACGTGGACTCGGTGAGCGTCTTCTATAGTCCCTCTCTGACTGATAGTATCGAGGACTGGGAGACCGATAGGGACTAGAGCGACGGTAAGTGGGACTGTCAGGACGACGATCGTACGGGCTAGGAGAACGATAATCGCGTCTACCCTCAAAATTGGACCTGTATCTATCCGGCGGACTATGAGACCTTCTATTCCAAGTCCTAGATCGATTACTGTCCTGATTGCTCCTCAGTTCCTTCATCTGCAAGTCTAGACGATCTATCTTTTCCATCAGTTTATCCATCATCATACTGCTCTCTACACTAGCAACTTGTGTCGACGGAGGATCTTGCACAGGGCTCTGGTGCAAAGCTCTCTCCATTCTGACGGCGATTTCCAAAGCATTCTCCAGTGTGGATGCTCCATGTTCCCTAACTTTCAACTGGAGAAAGGGATCCAGTCCAGCAATAAATCTCCTAAAAGTCTCTCCACTTTTTGCTTTCTCCTCATAATCTGGAAAAGCTTCGTTCACAAGTCTCTGAATTATGGCTGCATAAACTTCTAGAGGTTCCTCAACCTTACGTGGTCTTGCTGCTGTAGTCGTTCGGAAGTTGTCCAAAAAGCCTTTCCGCGAGAAAACCTTGGAAAGTTTCTCTTTAGCTGCTGTGTAATCATTCTTTGCCGCTGACACCATGCCATCCCAGAGAGAAAATGCAGATCCACCCAAGCGGGTAGGGAGAAGTACTTCCTTCTTTAACCCAGACGTCGACCCCGACGCATCAACAGCAACCTCAAAGCGTTTCACCCATTGCTGAAAATCAGCACCGTTCTCTCCCGTAAAAACTTCGGGAAGTTCCAGTCGGAACATGATGAAAAAAAAAAATAAACAACTGCAACAGTCTTCAATGTTGTACAAGAAATAGGTGATGTAAGCTAAACAGTAATGGAGAACATCTGGCTCCCAAGCTCTAAGTTCTAACAAAAAAAAACAATGTATTCAGGCCTCAGGAAGGAGGATGTTATTCTACGAAGAAGGATGTTACCCTCTGCAGAATGTAAGAACAATGCTACAATAAGTGAAATGTGGACTCACCAGAGCAGAAATAAATGCTGCAAACAGTGTGAAGATCCATAAATCCTAAAGATGCGACAGCATGCATTGCAGATCACAGATTCTAACAGTTATAGCTTCATTCGTCCTGAACAAGTTGAACTTGAAGACAAAGTCGAAGATGAAGCGCTAACACAAACAGCAAAACCTCTGAATTGAAGTGTGCTCCAACATGTATAGACTCTATATCCAAAATAATCCAGCAGAAATGATGATCCTCTGTGGCTTGGCCAGTCAAAAATAAAGATGGAGGGAGGGAGAGTGAAAAGTATCAACAAAAAAACACTGTAGAACACCGCTGCTACCAGATGTAGGGTGGCTACTAAGAGTAGGATGGCATATTCAGGTAAATCAGGGTTCACTACACAGGTGTAAGTAAAATAAAGTGATACAGCACTCTCAAGATCTGGGTAACAACTGGCATAAAAGCACATGGAACTGGTTCCCCTTTATTTCACAAAAGTTCCCTCACAAACATGAATATTCAGTATCACATTGACCAATCATAGATGTCTCTACTAGATAACTGACCAATCAGCAATAAAAGTTATGAGAGGGGTGAACATGATGAATATCAGGGCTGTGTGTATAGAAGTGAGAGAGGGATAACATTATGTAATGTATTTAGCAATGACCATGACACACGCAGTGTGTATAGCCTGATTACAATACAGAGTGAGTGTATACAATACACTGCACATAGAACAGTGACTGAACATTGAGTGTATGCATGGAACATAACATTGGGATGAAATCTACAATGAACAGGTGGTTTGGATGGAGATGGTATGGAGGGTGACTGGCAGGTGAAGAATGTAATGGACAAGCATGAAATCAACATGAGTATAAACATAACAAAGTTCTCTGAACTATAGAGTTCAAAATAAGACTCTACAACATTATGTTTGCTAACTAAGCTTTTCTTTCATGTTATCAAGAAACTTTGGCACCGGCAAATTCATATGTGACCTGCATATAATCCCAAGCTTTTTTGTTTTGTATACATATATAGGTCAGCTGACACTGCCTTCGCCCCTTCCCAAGACATACCATGGATGGATCCTAAGTCACGAGTTGCCGAGTACCTGACCCTGGCCTAACCCAAAATTTGCCGT
Organism: Heliocidaris erythrogramma; assembly: GCA_025617745.1. NCBI lineage: Eukaryota > Metazoa > Echinodermata > Echinoidea > Camarodonta > Echinometridae > Heliocidaris > Heliocidaris erythrogramma. The sequence goes on along the minus strand of CM046871.1, from coordinate 36,735,415 downwards.
CGGATGGAGACGACCAAGAGTGGTGGGTACTCGGTGGACATGAATGCCATTTTTAAAGATTTTTCGCGAGTATGCAGATTTAGTCTCGTTTCATGCTGTCGCCACCAATGAAAGTTCTTAATTGATATCCGGAACATCGTGGGAATCGAACTCATCCGACATAGCACAAAATGAGACCCACGTGGCGGAACCACTCGACTACAAAATCCTGTACATTCAGGCAAAAAGTGAAAAACTTTGGGTGTAGATTATATCTGAAGCACCACCTACAGCGAAAGGGGAAATTCAGGAGCAGATACCATGTGAAAGTAAACATGGCCTTTGATCGTTATCAAGATTCGTTTGGAAAGTTCTCCAGAAGGGGCAAATAGTTAATGAGTTTGACAAAACGTAAACGTGGAATGATTGTTTATCGTTAAAGTGGCCTGGGGTGTTTCATAAAGCTGTTCGTAAAGTTACTAATGACTTTACGAACGACTGGAACATGTTCTTGGGTGCTACACTAACCAGATTCTCAATCATTTAGCACAAGAACTCATCACCAGTCGTGCATAAAATTTGTGCGTAACTTACGAACAGCTTTATGAAACATCCCCAGGTCTACGATTTCATTGTGTACATTTTTCAAAATTTTTATGTTGTTAAAGCCCGTCAAAATAGTTGTGCTTACGCACAGGATACATGTTTGTGTATAATAAGTGTACATGACCTCAGCCATTGAATATGAGTGGTTGCAATTGCAACGCAGTATGTGTCGTGCATAAAGGGTTTATTCATGTAAACAAGATCTAAGATGGTGCACGATTTCATGAGCTTATGTTTTTAGTAACTTACAAGAGCTAAAAGAGGGGTGGTATTCTGAGATTTATTTAATCTTGATTTTAGTGAAATAATTTGAATTGTCATAATAAAATGAACGCTTATATGGTTAATGCATGTGCAAAAGTGACTGCGTACGCGGAATTCATCTGTGCAAACACCAATGAAATTTTGCAATTTGAAATATGTTATGACAAAATCTTTTCACTAAAATCAAGATAAAATAAATCTCAGAATACCATCCCTGTTCTGAGGGAATATTATTGATGTCAGTTCTCATAGGGGCTGGACTCGCATAGACTACTTTGCAAATTGTTCATTTAAAGGGGCAATAAGATGTCATATCTGTTAATTGCAGTGCATGAGAGGCTCATTCCAAGCGCAGAATATAATAAGCAGAGACATAAATGCATACATTGTAGAGCTGGATGGTTAAATTCTTTTGGGGGTTTATTTTGTCATATCAAGATCACATGATATCAAGACTATTTGAAGATTCACTGTAAAGTAAACAGGTTTACATGCATTTAATTTTGTTTACAATGCTTTGTATACTTTCTTTACAGTGAACCGTTAATCGCAAATTTGCAGATTGTTCATCGACATGAAGATGACTTGTTCCTGAAGAATAGAATAGAGATGAATAAGAAAAGGACGAGTTGTTTCATCGTTTATTTGCATGTTCACAGTTGAAAAGAGATTTATTGAATGATTGATAGATCACAAGAAAGAGGAGAGAAAGAGAGACGAGGGAGTGAGGGGTATATTGTCCGATCAGGAGAAAGAAAGAGAGATGGGGAGGGGGGCGAGGACGATAAAGAGATTTAATGATTGACAGATCAGGAGGCAGGAAAAATGAAGAGAGCAAAGGAACGAGGGAGAGTATCAATGAGAAAGAGGTAGAGAAAAAGGGAAGGCAGGAGTGAGAGAGAGAGAGAAAGAATGAGGAGATGTATAGATAAAGAGAGGATGCAGATTGAGTGAGAAGAAAAGAGCCCAGGGGCTCCTTTCACAGAGCCATCATTAGTCTTCTTGGATAATACATAGAAACGTTTGTTGTAAAATCAACACGCATTTCTATGGGATGTCCACAGACTTGACGGTTTCGTGAAACGGGCCCCCCAGAGAAATAATAAGAATCACATGTTCACCCTTTAAAAAAATATGTTTCTTCCTTTCGCTCTTACTGATCTATCGCCCTGTCTCTCTCTACTCTTCTCTAATATCTACCTCATTCGCTCTCTCTTTTCTTGTATTCCTCTCCTTCTTTCTCTCTACTACTCTCTTAAGCTCTCACACACTATCTACCTTCTGTCTTCCCCTCTGTCTCTAGTGTTCTCAAAGATCTACATGTATCTCATCCTCTAGCTCTCTCCCCCTCTTTTCTTTATCTATATCCTTATTTCTACTATTCTATCTGTCTCTCTTTCTCTCCCAGACACAAAAACACTGTACTCCCTACCCCCACCCCCACTTTTTCTTTCATCTCTGAGTTTCCAAACTCTTACGGTCATGAGACGTACACTTCAAGGACAGAAAATGTGTATATCATTTAGGATTATTTATTTACAAATATTTATTTACAATATTTACATATATTCATCATGATAAACAACACTGAATACTTAGGCTGGTATATATTGGGCAGTGATAGCAGCTAATAATAATAAAAATAATGGTGATCATAATTATAATATAAATATATTTATAATAATGATGCTAATAATACTCATGATAACAAAATTAATAATAAGAACTGTCACCTTCCAACATTTTATCATCAATAGTGCTATCATAATAATGATAAAATGATAATGATTATGATGAAAAGTACTTATGATAACTATTATTCATTACGACTTTAGATCACGTAGAACGCTTTGGTCTCATTTCATGCTGTTGCCACCAATGAAAGTTCGGAGGTGATATTTTGAACTTCATGGGATTCGAACCCATGCAACGTAGCATTAAACTTCAACCGTTTAAGCGATCAGGGAACTCATGTTTCAGGCATGCATGTCCAGACTTCCCGACATTTGATGTTCAGATTTCAGAATATGTCATGTGAAATGGTTTTAGTAAAAAATATCAACCCCAAACATGCAAATTCATATTCTGGGGTTTCATTTCCAAAGGAAATATCAACCATCTTACCCAAAATATGTTGAGATAAAGTTAGAATCAAATATAAACTGCAGTATGCCCCTAGAAGATGAACAATTAAACTGTTACCATGAGTGAAAACTTTCAAATCCAGCAGTTCACTGAGGCAGTTACTGCTGGCTTCCTCCCCCCGGAGTTCTGGCATCAGGCACCTCAACATCTAGAGCTACAGCAGCAGGCTAAACATTTATACAGTATGGTGCTTTGCACTAAGAGTAATAATGTTTTACACTAAATGCGGCAAAGATTCAGGGTAATAAACTCCACAAAACTAATTTGCATCATTTTTTGCTTTAAATATTGATACTCAAGACAAATATTAACCTAAAAAATCATGGGTCAAGTCGGAAAACACTCTTCCATTGCTTTGCAGTACACCATTTAACACAGGTGGGACTGGTATATACATTGTAGTTACTATACATACACAAGTCATGTCTTATGGTTTACTATTGCACATTACACACGTACGTATATTGAGAATCTATACATACACATGCAGGATAATTGAAATATCAATTTGGCGGGAATTCCTATAATCGTTGAGAGTCCTTTGGTTGATTTCATGGCACGCTGCATACGCAAGAAATCTGCGTCACTTCATGGTACATCACATACAAAAATGAGCGTAATCAATAAACAACACATTCAACTGTTATTCCAATGATTCAAAAGCCTTTTTAATTAATACACATCTTAATTTTAAAATTAACATGAAAAACCTACATGTATTGCATCTTACCACCATAATCTTTGACCGTGCTTTGGTGGAGTGCACGTCACGCTGAATTGTAGTCGTTTTCCTCTTGTACGCAGGAAATAGGCTTACGTTCTCTGTGAATGACATGCAAAAATAAGCATAATCATTAATACATATCTTAATTTTAAATATAACATGAAAAACCTACATGTATTGTATCTTACCACCATAATCTTTGACCGTCCTTTGGTGGAGTGCACGTCACACTGAATTGTAGTCGTTTTCCTCTCGTATGCAGGAAATAGGCTTACGTACGTTCTCTGTGAATGACATGAAAAAATAAGCATAATCATTAATACATATCTTAATTTTAAATTTAACATGAAAAACCTACATGTATTGTATCTTACCACCATAATCTTTGACCGTCCTGTGGTGGAGTTCACGGCACGCTGAATTGTAGTCGTTTTCCTCTCGTACGCAGGAAATAGGCTTACGTTCTCTGTGAATATGACATGCAAAAATAAGCATAATCATTAATACATATCTTAATTTTAAATTTAACATGAAAAACCTACATGTATTGTATCTTACCACCATAATCTTTGACCGTCCTGTGGTGGAGTTCACGGCATGCTGAATTGTAGTCGTTTTCCTCTCGTACGCAGGAAATAGGCTTATACGTTCTCAGCTCTGTGAATATGACATGCAAAAATAAGCATAATCATTAATACATATCTTAATTTTAAATTTAACATGAAAAACCTACATGTATTGTATCTTACCACCATAATCTTTGACCGTCCTGTGGTGGAGTTCACGGCACGCTGAATTGTAGTCGTTTACCTCTCGTACGCAGGAAATAGGCTCATGTTCTCTGTGGAAAATGATAAACAGCTACCTGTACATAAACTTTCAGTGTTAACAATAAAGAATTTATCAAAATAAAGGGGGTGAATCTATTGCATAATTTACAAACCTACTTTAACCTGAACAGTCAAACATTGCGCAGTAATGAACAAAAGTTTGAGCTTATTTTGTCACTTTTGTGGAAATGATTTTGGCCTGAAAATTCATGTCCTATATTGTACATTCCTTCTCTACTTATGCATA